>JAOSBN010109533.1:0-73901 GCA_027563595.1 Erythroxylum suave
ATTATTCCATAAAAGAAGAACAAATTCCAATCTTCTGTGACAACACAAGTGCTATCAACCTATCAAAGAATCCAATAAAACAATCAAGGGTGAAGCATATCGAAGTTAGACATCATTTTCTACGAGATTATGTTCAGAGAGGAATCGTCTATCTTCAGTTTGTTGAGACAAGTCATCAATGGGCAAATATCTTTACTAAGCCTTTGAATGAAGAAAGATTCCAAGAAATCAGACGAAAATTGAATATGGTAGTGTTGAGAGACCAATCTTCTGACACGTCATGACCCAGATGATTTTTTTCTGAAGGAAGATAAAAAGTTATAAGTCTTCAAGAGCCAGTAATCGTAAGTTACAGACTGTAATTATTTTTGGAGGGAAATATAAAGGAAATCCTCTCAGATGGTTTAGAACTCACCAACTCTAGAAAATTCTTGAAATACTCTAAAATCGACTCTTGCAGCACTCTCAAAAAGCAACTGTTCACTACTCTTCATTTCGAGACCTTACGGTTACACTTTCATCTTTAAGTTCTAATCTCATTACGTTGAAGAAGGTCCTCCTGTCTAAAGATTATAATGGAGCAAGCAATGATTTATGGAAAGCATGTTAATTTTGAATCCCTGAAGTTGAATCAGATGGATATTGAACCAGAAGTAGAAGAAATCGAATGGAAAAACCTCTTTCAGGTTTATGAAATAGTTTATATGAATGAAGTTTATAAGTTATGGAAGAATGCAAATGTGGTAGACAATACTATTGTATCAATGGTAGATAGATTGTCGGTCATAGTAACACTGGAGCTAATCGAGAAGGTTAGTGGATGTCTATGTGTTGGGGCAGAGGTGTCTTAAAACCCTAGATGGATGATTAAAAATCACCTAGAGAAGGCATATGTGAATCGACAACTCTATAGATGTAGTGACCCATAGGACAAGAAGTTGTCAAACCTTGCTCCGAAGGTTAGGGTTCTACACAACATACTTTTTCATTGCATTCTACTAAGAACAGGCTCAAAGAACGCTGTCACAATAATAGACGAGCAATGCCTGTTCTACTTACTCAATCATAAGGCTATCAACCTTCCATATCTGATTTTGAGACATATGTTGAAGACGAAGAGGGAGTCTAATGCCTTCCCATATGGCATGTTGTTGACAAGAATCTTCAGAGATTCTGGAATCCTTCTTGACAGAGGAAACAAAATGAAGATAAACATTAAAAGTGTTATTAATGCAGCAACCATCGGTAGAATGGGTCTAAGTATAACTTCTGTGGTGAGACCAAGGATTAAGAGGGAGCACTCTGTCCGAAGCAGCGTGAGTGAGAATGTTACTCCCAAAGAAAAGAAGAAACCTCAATCATTTTGAAGAATGACTCCCAAAGAAAAGAAGAAATCATCAAAGGGAGCAATTGACACTGAGAAGACGCTCCAAAGAAAAGAAAGCCAGGTGAATCTATCTAAGAGACAATTGTCATTGAAAAGGAAGGCAGAGACACTTGATTTTGAGCAGGTTAAAAAGTCAAAAAAATCACCAAGGATACCAACTCTCCTACAAGATGAGCAGAAGAGAGGAAAAGCACTGTCTCTTGGTGAAGAACCTAAGAAGAAGATAGAAAAGACATCAAAGGCTACAAGATCTCTAATCTCATTCTTGCAACAAGAGCAGACAAAGATGACTAAAGAGATTGGAATTAAGAAGAGGCCGAAGTTTGAAAAGAAGAGAACCCAACCACAACCACTTTCAAGATTGGTAGATGAAAGTAAAAAGTTAAAGACCAGTCAGCAAGACAGTATTTCAACTGGTAGCCAACGAATAGAAAAATCAGTTGAAAACAGAGTGATATCTCAAAGTCCTATCAGGAAAGAGGACTTGAGAATGAAGGTGATTGAAGAAGAGGTACCTGTGAGAAGCAGAAGTTCAATTATAATCATAGAATCTATGAAAAGGTCAGTTAAGGTACAAGTTGAGCCAATTTTGATCAATAATCGGTCTATTCATCTTCTAAATCATGAAGAAAGAAGACTATATGGGATTCTAAGGGATGAGAAGTCAGAACCATATCCTCTGAAGATGACCAAAGATCGGTACACCATTTACCCAGCCACGAGTAGAACCTTGATCAAGATTGTACCTGACATCCAACCTAGAGCTTCAAACATTGTATGTAATGTGGATGAAGCGAAACAAAAATGTTCCTTGAAGAAAAAGTAGGTCACTTGACTAAAGATCAGATACATTGAGCAATGAGAAACATAGACGAGGCAAGTAATGCAGTACAAACAAAAGGAGTCTATGTTTCACATCACATCTCCAAAGCATTAGGTAGTAATTATGGATGCTTCACCATAGATGAAACTTCTAAGGTAGTTGGAAGAGTGACAAAAGGATAGTACAGAACTATCGAGATTGAAGGTATTTCTGTTAACTTAGAGACTTTTGTGCACCTAATCATGCACCTTAGACCCTTAAGTTTTATATCTTCATTTAAGAATTTCCTTTACCTTCTTGGAAAAACTATCCCAAAACTACCTAAACCTGATGACCTTGATCTCCCTGAAGGCAAGCAATCCTTCAAAACTTCTACCTTGAAAATCATTGAGTTAGATGTTATACCCTCAAAAACATCTATTGGCACAAACTTCTTTCCATCAAGTGCACCTCAACAAGCCAATACTATTGGGATGGAAGAAGTAAAACACTCTTAGAAGAGGAGTTAGGAAGCCTTCGTGAAGGAAATTGAAGAAATTCATGAAAAGGTTGATATTCTGACTGAATCAGTTGGTGATCTACATGAGGAAGTAGCTTATCTTCGAGTATCAATAGAAGATGACCTTAAGTTGATCAAAACTGACATGCAACATATGTTTTCTAAGATAATGAAGCATCTGAGGTAAAATCTTTTTGATTGCTAACAAATAAGGGGATAAAAGAGGAAAATAGGGGGAGAAAAGAGGAAGATAGGGTGAGAAAAGAAAAGAGAGAAGAAGAGAAGAAGAGAAGAGAAGAAAGACAGAAGAAAGAAGAAAAGTAGAAGATATAATGCATATATGTATTTTTGTGCTTATTCTGTATTTATTGTTTTCTTGTTCTTTTATTGTTCATTTATTGTTTTCTTATTCATTTGATGTTTTCTGATTCAATTTTTCTTTCATTCATCAACTGAATAAAAATTCATTCACTTTGATTTTTTCTAAAATTATGATTATTTGTTATCATCAAAAAGGGAGAGATTGTTAAGTCAAGAGGACTTTACGATGATCAATTTTGATGACAATCAAATAATAATAATGTTAGAAACAAATGAATGTTTTGACAAGTGTGTTAAGTGTGCAGACGAAGTCGACATAGACGAAGTCAACACAGACACAAGTCAACACAGACGGAAAGAGATAGACGCAAAGACATAGACGCAAAGACATAGACACAAAGACATAGATGCAAAGAGATTTAGGTATAGACACATTAGAGAGGTATAATGCCAACTTGGATTGTAGACAAAATATTGTGGAGTTCGAATTGGACAATGGTAGAAAGGTGGTGTTTGTAGGAGACAGAAAAGCAAGCCCACCTAGGACTGTTTCGGCTTTGACGGTAAAGAAGATGATGAGGAAAGGGTGCGAAACATTTTTAGGCTATATGGTAGACACGAGGGCAGATGAGAAGAAGTTAAAGGACATACCTATGGTTGTGGAATTCCTGGATGTCTTTCCCGAGGAATTACCAGGACTACCACCACCTAGGGAAATTGAATTTCCAACTGAGCTTCTTTCGAGCACAACACCAATATCGATTCCGCCTTATAGAATGGCTCCGGCAAAGTTGATGGAGCTTAAGGAGCAATTGGAAGATCAGTTGGAGAAAGGTTACATTAGGCCGAGCTCTTCACCTTGGGGAGCGCTGATCCTCTTTGTGAAGAAGAAAGATGGATCGTTAAGGATGTGTGCGGATTATAGGAAGCCCAATCATGTCACCATAAAGAATAGATATCCGCTTCCATGCATAGATGATTTGTTTGATCATTTGCAAGGGGTAAGAGTCTTTTCCAAGATAGACTTGAGATTGGGTTATCACCAGTTAAGGATAACAGAGACTAATGTGCCAAAGACAGCTTTTAGAACACCATATAGGCATTTTGAGTTCTTATTTATGCCCTTCGGATTGACGAATGCACCTGTAGCCTTTATAGACTTGATGAATCGAGACTATAAGTCATTCTTGGACCAATTTATCATTGTCTTTGTTGATGATATATTGGTTTATTCCAAGAGTAATAAGGAGCATGAAGAGCATTTGAGGATTGCCTTAAAGACATTAAGGAAGAACAAGTTGTATGTCAAATTCGGTAAATGCGAATTTTGGATAAAGGAAGTAGTGTTTCTTGGGCATGTGATTTTAGAGCACAGAGTGCATGTAGATCCGAGGAAGATAGAAGCGGTTGTAAAGTGGGAAGCACCTAAGAATGTAGCTGAAGTGAGAAGTTTCTTGGGTTTAGCTAGGTATTACAGAAGATTTGTGGAGAGCTTTTCCATAATAGCTGCTCCACTTTCCAAATTGACAAGGAAGAATCAGAAGTTTGTGTGGAAAGAAGAATGTCAGAAGGGTTTTGAGGAGCTTAAGCATAGAATGACGAGTGCACCAATTTTGACTTTGCCTTCAAGTAAAGATGGATATACAACATATAGTGATGCCTCAAGGAAGGGATTGGGCTGTGTGTTGATGCAAGGAGATAAGGTGATCGCTTATGCTTCTAGGCAATTAAAGCCTTATGAGACGAATTATCCTACCTATGACTTAGAGTTGGCTGGCATAATCTTTGCATTGAAGATATGGAGACATTATCTTTATAGAGTCACTACCAGGGTATTTACCGACCATAAGAGCCTTAAGTATTTGATGAGTCAAAAGGAGTTGAACTTGAGACAAAGAAGATGGATTGAGTTATTGAAAGATTATGATTTGATGATAGACTACCACCTGAGGAAAGCGAATGTAGTGGCGGATGCATTAAGCAAAAAATTGACTATGGCACATGTGGAGACAGTATATGTTCCTTTATTGGAGAAATTAGCCAAACTTTGGGTGACATTGAGGCAAGCTGAATTTGGTTGTGTATTGGCTAATTTTAGAGTAAGGCCAATATTGAGTGAGAAGATTAAGGAATTGCAAGCACGAGATGGATACTTGAGCAAGCTCAGAGAAGAGATTAAAATTGGTAAACCTTCTAAAATAGAGGTAAAGGAAGATGGATTGATGGTGGTAGGAAGCAGATTATGCATTCCTGATATGCAAGAGCTGAAAGATAAAATTCTTGATGAGGTACACAATGTGCCTTATGCTATGCACCTAGGAAGTACGAGAATTTATAGAGACTTGAAGGAGCATTTCTGGTGGAAAGGAATGAAGAAGGATATTGCCAGTAGAGATTTTAGATTCGAAGGAAAAAGTTTTGAGAAACAAGATAGTAAAGTTGGTAAAGGTCTTATGGAGGAACCATTTGATGGAGGAGGCAAAATGGGAGCCTTTGGAAGCTATGAAGGAGAAGTATCCACATCTCTTCAATGACTCAGGTAATAATTTCAAGGATGAAATTCTTTTAAAAGGGGGAGAAATGTTGGGCCCCGAAATTTTCATTATATTAGTAAGCATGATTGAATAAATTTTGTAGTATTGTTAGATAAATCTTTAAATTGGAGTTTACTTATTATGTCAAGTTTAGGAGGGTTCATTTTATGGATTGATGGGAATTTGAAGTATTAAATGGAAGAATTAAAATTAAGTTAGAGTATAGTATGGTGTAAGTTAAATTGAAGAATTAAGAATGCATAAGGGTAATTTTGGAAGATTACTTAAGGTTAGAAGCACTAAGGCATTAAAGGAACGGTAAGGTGGACTTTCCTCACCCATTAAGGGCAGAATGGGAAGAGGGAAAGAATGTCTTGTAAATTGGAAGACCTAAAAAACTTGAATGAGGGAAAGAAGGAGAGAAAATCAAAAAGGAAGAGAGAGAAAGAGGAAGAGAGGTTTCGGTGAAGAAAAGAATAGAACTTTGAACTAGTTCACAATTTTTCTTAGTCTCAAAGAGAGAATTTGAGGTTACTCAAGAAGGGAAAGAGGAAAAGAAGGGCTTTCTTTAGAGCCAAGAATCTCACTAGTTGGTGAAGATCTAAGGTAAGTCAATTTTAAATCTTTGGGAGTTTTGAAGGGTTTTTAGTTCAAAGAGCTTGGGAAATATGTGGGTCTACATATTCTAGGGTCAATTTTATACTTTTGTTTGTATGGGTTTTTTCAAATTGGAAGTGCTATTGAATGAGAACTTGGTTTGTTATAGGAAACCAAGCAAGCCTGATTCAAGGAGAAGAGGAAAGACAACAGTGAACCTTGTTTGTCAAGCGTCTTAGGTGGGTAAAATATTTATGGTTATTATGTAATTGGGCAAATTCTTGCCTATGTGTGTGTATGTGTTTTGCATGAAATTGTAATAATTGTGAATATTTGAAATTTCATGATTTCATTGTGATTGTGTTATACCTTGAAAAAGGTTATAACATTTGGAATTGAATGAAAAGAAGACAAAGCATGAAATATAAGAAAAATGATAAAATGAAAGAAGCATAAAAGTGCAAATTGTGATTAACTAAATTATGCATAAATTGATTGTATTTGGGCGAGAGAGGAACCGTTTCATAGTCACGTGCATGTCAATGTAAAGCCTTCTCCCGGCTGCCCACTTGTGGCCCACAAGATCCGAAAATGGACTTATTTTGTTCACGGAGTAAACTTTGGTTTCTCTATTTTGTTCACGGAACCCTCGAGCCAATTGTTTGTGCATTTGCATTTTTGACATGTTAAATGATGATGCTAATTTTCATCAAGTATGTCATATGTGAAAATGAATTGAATTCTGAAATGTGATTTGGTATGGTGATTGCTGAATAGTGTATGTTTATATGAATATATATATATATATATGTATGCTTGAATGTGTGGCTCGTTGCCAATGGATATAAGTATTTTAGCCACTGAGCTGTGTAGCTCAACTCCCAATTTTCCCTCCTCAGGTGCAAATTGAGAAGATCAGTGATCCTTGCAACGCATTCGGGACTTCAAGATAGATATAAATCTTTTGTACTAAGTTAGTGATTTTGGATAGCTTTATAAACACATCAACATTGAGCATACTGATGTATTTTGTTTTAGTTTTGATGTGTATGCTGAAATGTATCCAACTCTCACTGTGTTTAAAGATGAGAAAGTGAAATTGAATCCTTTTTAATTAGGATTCTGTTATTTAAAGATTTGGTCTAATGAAATGTATATGTGCATGTTCCTCTCTGTTGAAATTGCCAATGTTGTTAGTATTAGAATAACATGTAAAATTGAAGAGATTGTGTTCAGACGCAAAGGAAAATATAGAGGAAGAGTATTGTCTATGATGACGTCACACATAGACACAAAGGAAAATATAGAAGAAGAGTATCGTCTGTGATGACGTCACACACAAAAGCAAAGGAAAGTATAGAGGAAGAGTATTGTCTATGATGACATCACATATAGACGCAAAGGAAAGTATAGAGGAAGAGTATCGTTTGTGATGATATCACACATAGACGCAAAGAAAGACAGGTGCAAAGGAAAACACAGACAAAAGGAATCATTTGTGATGACATCATAACACAGATTATAGAAAGGCGGACACAAATAAAGGCAGACGATAGAAAGGCAGACGCAAAGAAAGGCAGACGCAAAGAAAGGCAAACGATAAAACACAGACGATAGGAGGTCAAACCCAGACGATAAAAAGTCAAAGACATATGATAAAATACAGATGATAAGATAGTCAAACATAGACGATGGGCCAATTACAAACGATGGGCCAAACACAGAAGAAGAAGTTAAGAAGCTATACTAATTAACCCGAAGCATGTACATATGCAAATTGTGGACTCACCAACGTTATCCTTTGACATATTTAGGCTTGAATGGAGATAAGCCAAAAAGGGGTTAGTTATGAATCCCAGTGGTTGTGTAAAATGTTTAGATATCTAGATGCGATAGTCGGGCTCAAAAAATGGGGTCCGACAATGGTAATGCATAAAATTAACCTGAAAGAATGTTGTAGCTGTGAGATAAAGAAAGAGAAGGTTAAATCCGAATATGCAAGACGTTGTGAAGAAGGAAGTGATGAAATTTCTAGATGCAGGAATAATTTACCCATTTCTGATAGTAAGTGGGTGAGTCCAATACAGTGTGTGTCAAATAAAGGTGGCTTGACTGTGGTAGAAAATGAAAAAAGGGAAAAGATTTCAACTAGGACTGTCACAGGGTGGCAAGTGTGCATTAACTATAGGAAGCCAAGTTTGGCCACCAAGAAGGATCATTTTCCTTTACCTTTTGTAAACTAAATGATTGAGAAAGTGGTTGGTCATTCTTTTTATTGTTTTCTAGATGGATATTTAGGTTATAATTGAATATTTATATATTCAAAAGATCAAGAGAAGACCACTTCTACATGCCTATATAGAACTTTTGCATACCGAAGGATGCCTTTTAGTTTATGTAATGCATCCGTTACATTTCAAA
Organism: Erythroxylum suave; assembly: GCA_027563595.1. Lineage (NCBI taxonomy): Eukaryota > Viridiplantae > Streptophyta > Magnoliopsida > Malpighiales > Erythroxylaceae > Erythroxylum > Erythroxylum suave. The sequence goes on from JAOSBN010109533.1 coordinate 8,583, forward strand.
GGTTTATGATGGCCGTTTTTGCAAACATTAATGAGAATTTTATGGAGATATTTACGGATGATTTTTCTCTCTTTGGAGAGTCTTTTGATCATTGCTTGTTGAAATTAGACAAAGTGCTCCAAAGATGTGAAGAGTCAAATTTAGTTTTAAATTAGTAAAAATACCATTTCATGATCTAAGAGGGAATCGTATTAAGCCATAAGATTTCATATAAACTTATTGAAGTGGATCGACTTAAAATAGATGTAATTTAAAAGTTACTACCTCCCTCCAACATAAAGGGTGTCTGAGCTTTCCTTGGACATGCAGGCTTCTAAAGATGGTTCCTTAAAGATATTTCCCTTATTGCAAAACCTCTAACTCATCTATTGGTAAAAGATGTTCCTTTTGTTCTTAATGATGACTGCTTGAAATATTTTAATAGGTTAAGGGAGGCACTCATCACAGTACCAATTTTGACATCCCCAGATTGGTCTCTTCCATTTGAGATTATGTGTGATGCAAGCGACTGTGCTGTTGGGTGTGTACTAGGTCAGTAGAAGGAAAAGAGACTGTATGCTATCTATTACACAAGCAAGACGTTGACAGGAGCACAATTGAATTGCATGACTATTGAAAAAGAACTGCTTGTGGTGGTATTTGCTTGTGAAAAATTTTGTTATTATTTGTTAGGCTCACAAGTTATTAAGTTTATAGATCATGCAACATTACGTTACCTTTTCACCAAGAAAGATGCCAAGGCTAGGCTTATTCGATGGGTACTCCTGCTCTAAGAGTTCAATATTTAATTCAAAGACAAGAAAGGAGCAAAAAATGTTGTAGCGGATCACTTATCGAGGCTTAAAGTCGGATATCATGAAGAGAAAGAGGAAATTAAGGAGAGCTTTCCATATGAGACTTTGATGATGGTAGATAACCCCTTCCTTCCCTGATTTGCAGGTATTGCAAACTACCTCTCAGATGGTACTCTTCCATCCGATCTATCATAACAAAGGAAACGTTTCCTATTTTAATGTGCTCATTATATTTATGAGGAACCTGTATTCTATAAGATCTATTCTCAGATTTTAATTAGCAGGTGTGTTCTTAAAGATGAAATGCCTGAGATTTTAACTCAATGTCATTGCTCACTATATGCAGGGCATTATAGAGTTATCAAAACTATTGTATGAATTTTGAAGTTTGGATTCTATTGGTTAACTTTGTTTAACGAAGCTTGAGAGTTTGGGCTTAAGTGTGATAGATCTCAAAGAGTTGGCAACATATCAAAGAGAGATAAAATACCACTTTCGAACATAATGGAGGTGCAGATATTTTATGTATGGGGTTTGGACTTCATGGGACCATTTCCACCCTTTAAAGGCAATACCTATATCTTAGCTGGAGTTGATTATATGTTCAGATGGGTCAAAGAAGTCACCGTTCCATCCAACAATAGCAAGTTGTTCAGAAGTTCATCAAGAAAATTTTTACTAGATTTGGGGTGACCAAAACAATCATAAGTGATGGGGGAAGTCACTTTAACAACAAATCATTTGAGAACCTTTTGATAAGATACAATGTACATCATAGAGTGGCTACCGCTTACCTTCCCCAAACTAGTGGTCAAATGGAGGTGGTGTGATTAAACCTTTGCTCCACTAAGCTCTTGGAGGCCAAATCAAAGAATTCCAAGAATTGCACTATAGGGTATAACCTCAGGTCATTCACTTAACCGAAACCTAAACAATTGAATCTAAATTAACCTATATGTCATGCTATGCAAACTAATTCGGAGAAAAGAGGGGGGTTTTTATTTTCTAGCTGATTGGTAAAACTAAGTTAAATGTAAAAACAAATGTTTTTGGATTTTAGGGAGATATAAAACTGAAGGTTGAAAAACACAAAGACTATATAATGATAAAGTCCTCTTGAAAGTGAGTTTTGGCCATCATTGTTCAAGATGAGTAAAGAGAGAGTAGAAATCACTAAGCTTAAAAAATGTAAACCTTGAAAGACTTTTCAAGTCTAGGATCTTAATCAATGAAACTCCATTTTCTTAAAATCCCGTTAAGCGCTCTTAGTGTGTGTAGTTGGATTAGCCAATGCAATCGGTCAAATGTAATCTAAAATCATCTCAACATCAAACCCAACCATGCAAGATAATAGAGAATCAAAAAGATTTCTAATAGACATTTATGAAACTTAATACATTTAAGCTCAAAATTATAAAATAACCAATCCATCCAACATATAATGAATATCTAACACTTGATTAAAACTAAAATCAAATAGTTCATCTACAAATCATAAATCCTAGACCTAGGACATATAAACTCATAGCTGAACTATGGATTAAGCTACCCCCCTTTTTCAGCCCATTGAACTCTAGCCATCGCTGCACCTTCAAGAGGAGAAGAAATGCCTAGTCACTCATAGAACTCAGAGACTTCACAACTTGGAATGCTACTAAATCACCCATGATGAAGGTTGAACAGTAGAAGAAAATGTAGAGGAAGAGAAGATGGTTTTTCAGAGAAAATGATGAAGGAACGAGTGAAGAATAGTGTTCTGTGACTAACCCCTCCTACTTATCCCAAAATAGTGTTTTTAAATGATATTCGGGTCAATTCATAAGGATAGGTGAATGGATTTTCAAAAAATGACTCACGTTTTAGGTTACTATTTTGAAGGTTTCGCCGTGGCAAAGTGAGGAGTTTGTCGTGGCCAAATTTTCCCAAAGGGTCTACGTTATTGATTTGAAGGCTTCGCTGCGGCAAGGCGATGGGTTCATCATGGCGAAATTTTCCCGAAGGCCTTTGGCTATTGATTCACATCTTTTGCCATGGCAACATAAAGAGTTTGTCGCAGCTAAATTGTCCCGAAGAGTCTTCTTCCTTGACTTTATGGCCCAGCTATTTCTTGGTCTCCACTCTTGGCTCCATTTCTTAAGTGTCTTGCAATGAAAAACAATAGTTTGCAATATCAATTGTCTTAAAAACCAAGTGAGTGCAATTACTGATTAATTATGAAAATTTTACCCTCAAACTATGTTAATTTAAAACAAGCACACTTGAAATAAATTAAGCACAATATCCAACAAAAAGAGTCAAAAAGTACAATAAAAACTATAAAAATGTCATTGAATAATATAGAAAACTAGGGTTCAATCATGGTGAATAGAGAGCTGAAAAAGATTTTGGAGAGGCCATTGAACAATTCAAGAAAAGATTGGTCATTAAAACTAGACAATGCACTGTGGGTTTATAGAATAGCTTTCAAGATCCCCATAGGCATAACACCTTATCGGCTTATATATAGTAGGGTGTGTCATTTACCATTGGATTTGGAGCATAGAGCATATTGAGCAATAAGGAAATTGAATATGGATTGGAAGTTGGCAGGAGAAAAGCGATTATTACACCTTAACAAGTTGGATGAGTTAAGGAATGATTCTTATGAAAATGCCAAGTTGTACAAAGAAAGGGCTAAGAAGTGGCATGATGGTCATATCAAGAAGAAGGAATTCAAGAGTGGGGATATAGTACTTTTTTTTAACTCAAGACTTCGACAATTTTCCAAAAAACCCAAGTCAAATGAAGTGGGCCTTTCAAAATTCTTCCAATGTTCCCCCATGGAGTTATGGAGCTGGAAAATGATAATAGGGAAACATTCAAAGTCAATGGGCACTGTTGTGAACCACATTATGGAGGGACATACCTACAAGCAAGGGAAGTTATCTCTCTCCTATCTTCCACATTTTCATAAGTATATGTTGAATAGTCAAGCTAATGACCTTAACTTCGCATGTTTCATTTCTTTCGTATTTTCTTCGTCTACTTTTTATTTTAGTCCTTTTGTTAAGATCATGTTTGAATTGGATGTGATTAATGTTTATGTGATTTTGATTGGATTTCAATTTGTTTTCTTCTCAATTTTCTTTTTTGTGATATTATCTTGATGTGCTTGTAGATTTTGGGAGCATAGAAGTACATATATGCTTAGAAGAAGGTTTGCATGTTAGGCCCTATTTTTTTAGTCTAACTCGTGAGTTAAACATGAGCGCATCACTCTGTAGGATTCTTTTAATGGAGCCTCGTTAGCTAACCTAGGTTCATCATCATTCTTATAACATCCCAAAATTGTATATTTGAACACTTGATATATGAGAATCCATACTTGTGTTTATATCCTCAATACTTAACATATTCCTCATTTTTATCCATTATTTTCACATCAAACTAAGTAAATTTCAAGCTCCATTAAACCCTAAATGTATAAGAGAAAAAGCATTGATAAATCCACAATTTATATATGTGTATGATTTGGGACAATTAGTATAACTTTCACTATGGATGTAAGATTAAGGTCATCTAAGCATGGTTTCGAAGAGGACTTCAAGTTCTACAATGTTCATGAAGAACTCGAAGAGAGATTTTCAAATCTAGAGGGCCAAAATTTTACATTTATAAAACTATCCTAAGAATGTCTACTAGCGGACATATTTCCCTTCAAAGGTGCACGAACTGAGCCGAGACACTGAAATTCTCGAGTAGGTCTGCCCAGTGGACATAAGTTCATCCAACGGACATATATGGGTCAATTTCCAGATTTCTAACTTCTACAAGTTATCTATCAGTTCTAACTTACTTTCCTCATCATTTCCCCTTCATTAACACTTCTATTTCAGCTCAATATCATTTACAACCAAATCATAATCTATGTTTGGTCATCAACCCAAAAACACAACAATCAAACTTATACATATTCATTATATATTTCTGCACTTATTTAACTCCATTTATCACCTTCATTTCTTCTCTAACTTATCAAACCACTTCTTCTCATTTCAAGACACCATAGCACTCTTTTTTCTATTAGATCAAGTTTGAAAAGGCTATAAAGCGTCCTACATGCACCCTATGTAGCATCACTAACTTGTAACAATCATATCCTTCAAATCCGATCTCCAAAAATTACGTGCATTATTTCGTTGGAAAGCTAAAAGGATAAACTACAGCTTCCAAGAAGATAACCTTATCCAAATCGACCTAAATTAATATAGTTTTTCCTATGAAGTCAGAACACAGATTTTACCCTATTAATGCTTTAAAATACAATGCAAAAACTTGGAAAGTCATGAGCAATACATACACATATTTCATTAACATCAAAAGAAAGAGTTTTACCAAGCTTTAATAGGCATTTCAAGGCTCAAATACACCATTGATCTCATAATCCAAAAATACAAAATATACATAAACGAGTGTTACTTGAAATATGACTAAAGCCTTTAGTTTTCCTATACTAACTTAAATACAAAAATATGCAATCTTGGAGTTATGCCTTGGCTCTCTATCACTGGATCTCTTGCTTGTCCCTTGGAGATAGGGAGGAAGAGTGTAAGTTGAAAAGCTTGTGGTAACAAGTTTATAGCAGAAAAATAAGCAAAACCATTGAAAATATTCATTGTCATAGTAAATTGCATTGAATCTATAAAACATGTATTTCTGAAATTCTCAAACTTGTCAACAATTCATAAACAACATAAGTCATGTATTCATCAAATTCTCAGATTTGTTAAATAATTCATACACAACATAAGCAATCATAATGGTTTAGGTAGTCCATATACATGAAGGAGTTCTTGCAAATCTCTGGTAAACATGAGGGAGCCTGTGAAGGAGCTCCATGCCACTAGTGGGTAGGTGGGAGAAGCATTTAACAAGGTCAACGTGCATGTGAAATAACATGATGGACCACTACAAACCAACACAAAAACATAAGTTTCATTCTTTGTCAACATATTGCAGAAAAAGTACATGTCAGAAACATGATTTCCATAAGCATGATATTTTTCAAATACACTTTCCATCATCATTTCATAAATCATCATCAAGATTATTGTACCAAAGATATAGCCAATACTTCAATCAGTCAAGAAGTAATAAATGCAATATTTATAAAGCAATTAAAATCATTCAAATCATTTGATTCAAACAAATACTCATGACTCATTAACTTAACTATAAACATGTAATCCACCTGGATTCCTTGCTTAAAAACTTGCTTAAAAATGCCTCTCCTCTTGCTCCTCTTGCCTTACTTGATTTCCTTCAACATTGGCAAAAATCCAATTCAATAGGAATAATAATTGAGAACCCAAAAAGCATTTTCACTAAAATTTATTCTAGAATACTTAAACCCATGTATTTCCTAAGTTTTATGAACTAAAACCCTTCCAAAAATCCAAAGGATTAAAAATGGGCGTACTTTGAATCTTCACCAATCAAAGAGATATTTGGCTTAAATGGAAGCTCTTCTCTTCCTCTTTTTTTTCTCTTCTTGAATGCTCTTAAAATAACTCATAAAAACTAAGAAAAGATACAACCCTAGCTTGCTTGTTTCCTTTTTCTCTCATGGATGACTCTCTCTCAGCTTTCTTTATCTTTTTTTTTCATTTTTCACTTCATTCTCTTCCTTCATTCACGTTTTTCTCCTTCTAATGTACAAGATAACATTTTCCTCCTCCAATTCTACCTTTAATGAGTCCTAAATGTCCACTTTACCCTTCCTTTAATGCTTCATGGCTTTTAATCTTAAGTGACATGCCACAATTGCCCTTAATACATTCCTACTGCTTTAATTTCACTAAATAGTGAAATAAAACCGTATTAACACTGTAATAAATAATTAAACTTCAATAATTGTTCTATTATGACCTCATAATTTATTCTAAGCCAAAAATTCAAATTGCATGATTTTTCATAAAATATCATGCTTAACTCAACAAAAAAATGTTCAGGGGGACCAACATTTCTCCCCTTCTTAAAAGAATTTCGTCCTCGAAATTCTTACTTGAGTCATTGAAAAGGTGTGGATACTTCTCCTTCATGGCCTCCAAGGGCTCCCATGTGACCTCTTCCTTAGAATGGTTTTTCCATAGGACTTGAACTAGCTGAGCTATCTTATTCCTGAGGACCTTTTCCTTAGGGTCCAAAATCTCCACTAGAGTCTCTTTGTAAGTCACATTATCTCTTAACTGAACCTCAGTGGTCTGAATGATGTGGGAGGGATCCAATCTATACCTCCTTAACATGCAAACATGAAAGAAATCATGGATCTGTGACAATTCTGGTGGCAGTGTCAGTCTGTAGGCTAATGGTCCAATCCTTTCAAGAATCTCGTAGGGACCAACTTACTTTGGGCTTAATTTGCCCTTCGTGTGAAACCTTACGACTCCTTTCCAAGGAGATGTCTTAAGAAAGACTTTCTCACCAATTTTTTACTCCATTTCCTTTCGATATGCATCACTCTTCATTTTATCTTGAGTTGCTTTAAGCCTTTGCTTAATTAGATTGACCTTGTCAACTGTCATCTGGAGTAACTCTAATCCTATTAATTTCCTTTCTCCTTCTTCATCCCAGCATCTAGGAGTTCTACATGTTCTTCCATACAATGCTTCATAAGGAGCCATCTGAATGCTCGAGTGGTACGAATTATTATAAACAAATTCAACCAAAGACAAATGCTCATACTAAGCACTTTTGAAATCCATCACACATACCCTAAGCATTCCTTCAAGGGTTCAAATGGTCCTCTTAGATTGACCATCCATTTGGAGATGGAAAGTAGTGTTAAAATTTAATTTGGTCCTTAGAGCTTCTTGCATGCTTTCCTAAAAGCTCGAAGTAAACCGAGGATCTCTATCAGAAACTATAGAATTTGGAATCCCATATAGTCTTACTATCTCATCAATATACTTCTTTGCTAGTACATGCAGAGAATTATTCTGTTTAATTGCTAGAAAATGGGCTGACTTCGTCAAACGGTCAACAATAACCCATATGGCATGATGCTTCCTACTGGTCTTAGGCAAACCCATCAGAAAATCCATAGTTATCTTTTTCCACTTCCACTCAGGGATGGACAATAGCCTTAACTTACTTGAAGGTGCTTAGTGTTCAGCCTTGACTTGCTGACATACTAGACACTTGCTTGCATATTCTTCCAAATCCTTCTTCATGCTTTTCCACCAGAAATTCTCTTTCAAATCTCTATACATCCTGGTGTTACTTGGGTGCATGGCATAAGGTGCATTGTGTGCCTCGTCAAGTATCTCATCCTTTGTATCCTTAATATTCAGAATACAAAGTCTATTGCCTACAACCATAAGTCTATCATCCCTCTCTTCCACTTCAAATTGCTTGCCATTCTTACTTTTTTCTCGAAGTTTGTTCAAATCTGCATCTTTTTCTTATAACTCCTTAACTTTCTCTTTGAGTATTGGTCTCACTCTGAAATTAGCAATAATGCAATTAGATTCCTCTTATTTCAAGTTATTCTAAGCATAGCCATCTCTTCCAACAATGGTAGATAAATCATCTAAACATAAGCTATGGAGGATTTCCTACTAAAGGCATCGGCCATTACATTTGCCTTACCTAAGTGGTATTCAATCAACAAGTCATAATCCTTAAGCAACTCTAACCACCTTCTCTGTCTCCAATTCAACTCTTGAGACTTTTATGATCTGTAAAAATCCTCATCTGAACTCCACACAGGTAATGTCTCCAAATTTTCAAGGCAAAAATTATTGCTGCTAATTATAAATCATAGGTCGGGTAATTAAATTCATAAGGCTTTAGCTTCCACAAGGCATAAGCTATTACCTTGTCTCCTTACATCAACACATAACCTAAACCCTTTCTTGAGGCATCACTATAAACTGCATAGCCCTCATCTCCCATAGGCAAGGTCAAAATTGGAGTACTTGTCAATCTGTGCTTAAGCCCCTTAAAGCTCTTCTGAAATTCATCACTCCAGATATACTTCTAATTTTTCCTTAATAACTTGGTCATCGGAGCAGCTATCATAGAGAATCCTTCAACAAACCTCCTATAATATCCTGTTGTATTGAAAACTTAAATATAAAAGATTTAGCTAAAACGTTAGATTTCAAAACTTTGTTTTTAGAAGTCAAATTTTAGAGGAAGCAATATAACCAAATCAACATGTCAAGCCATACATGATATGGTATAAGGAAAATATTTATCATAAGAACAAGATGGTAGAAATATACCGACTCCTTTACTACAGCTTTAACTCCTCGTTGTGCTATCTTAACTCGGCAATGTATCCTCTCCTAGGTGATGTATCCTCTTCTCATTATTGTATCCTCAACCAATTTGATCTACCACTTGGTCTCTTTGGATAACATGATTAACAAGATCTTTTGGTGGGATACGAGAAAAAACTTGGAGATATGTTGCCTTAGAAAAGGAAGCTAAAGATGAGACACCTCTCATGCAAATTTCAGACATCTCGTGCAAGATAGGAGAGAGAGATAAAAAATCAACAACTCTTTGTATTCTTTCTCTCAATTTTGGTTAAACCTCAAAGAAAGAAGTGAAGTGCATCCGATGCATCACATCCTTGCTTAATCGATCATAAAGAAGCCAAAAAATGAGACTCTTCTCATTTGTTTTAAGATGGCTATATGAAAAGACCAATAACCTAAAGTGATACATCTCATTTTTGGTTTTGTGATGAAAGATGGAAGAGAGGGTCCATAAAATGCACCTCTTTCTTCTTTAATCCAATAAATGCAAAATGGTTACATGCTATCATTAAAAGACAACCATCAAACCATTTAATGATAAGGTTATAACTCCATTTAATGATGATAAAGCATGTTAAAAACCTTCTTAAATGTAGCAAACAAATGCTAAATGTGCAGTTATAACTCCATTTAATGATGATAAAGCATGTTAAAAACCTTCTTAAATGTAGCAAACAAATGCTAAATGTGCAGCTGCACATTTAGCCCATTAAAACCAAAAACCCACCCCCATTTATCTTTAATAACTTTGATTTAATTTAATTAATCAAATTAAACCAAAGTCTAGCCCATTTCTAAATGTTCATTTGGCTTCTAATTAAAGTAAGCCTAGCATTCAATCATAGGCTTTAAAATCTCTATTTGTATTTCTTACTTTGCTTGATAACCTTCCTAAAAGCCAAATGGGGAATCCAATTGGGCTTATATAATTCAAGCTCTAATAAGCCTAGAATTAGTTTAATTTCTTTAGAATTAATTCCAGTTTATTAACTAAGTGTCATTCCACAAAGACAATTAGTTGAACTCTTGAATTATTAAATATTATGAGAACACATGTTTCAAATAAGATTTCCAATTGCAAACTCTAATATGAACCATATTATATCCATCTGCACAATAAAGGGTAAAATCTGGTTTGCCCTTATTTTGATTTTTCCTTCTAGATCTCCCGTTTTACTCTATTTGATGATTAACACACAAGATCTCATCTTGGTGTTAAAACTTGATGGGTAGCTAGTGCATCAAACTACTGGCGCCAGTTTAATCACCAATCTCCATAAAACATTTAGAAGTGATGATATCATTATAAACTCTTTATTTAAGTGAATGTTCCCTGATACATGTTTCAATTAATGATTCCATCATGCAGACACTAGATTGATACTTTGTAAAAATCCATTCAGATCATATCAAGAATTATAATGAAACACATATGAGTTCATCACTCATCAAGATTGTGGTCTATATTAAACGAATGCTTAATTGTATGTTTTAAGATTAAGGTAACGACCTACTTTATTCTTTAAAACATACGTGATTTTAGATTCATTTAAAGTGCCATTATCGATAGTCAACTACTATCATGATAAGAAACTTATCATTCCCTTGAAGTAAACTCTTTTACTTATATGGAGATAAATTGTAACACTACAGTCTAAACCATAATCAAGCGACCAACTTGATTATTCAACTGTGAATCAATTATTTTAGATTTTAATAATATACATATTTCCCATACGTCTCTATGTATATGTATATTACTTATAAAAGAATCTCAGTACCTTATGACTAGTTTTATTATGCTCATATATATAAAACCAAACTATTTTGTTTTATTAATAATAAATATTTTCATTATAAAAAGTAATTAGAAGAAAATTAAGTTATAAGTAAATACATTTGCTTTCCAAGGCACTGTATTTACTTAACTCCAACATAGTCTGCTAGATCCAGAAAGCTTCTCACTTCTGCCACTGTCTATCATGCATGCCATTTCACCACTACTTCAATTTTCCTTGGATCGATATGTACCCCATCCTTCAAAATTATGTATCCAAGGAATACCACCTTATGAAGCCAAAATTTTCACTTACTAAATTTGGCATAAAGCTCCTTCTCCCTTAGTGTTTGCAGTACTATCCTTAGAAGTTCCTTATGATCCTCTTCTCTCTTGGAAACCAAAATGTCATCTATAAATACTATAACAAAATTGTCTAGATATTCCTTGAAGACCTTATTCATGAGATCCATGAACATAGCTCGAGCATCGGTTAATCCAAATGCAATGACTAGGAGCTCATAATGCCTATAATGTGTCCTAAAGGTTGCCTTGTGTACATTAGATTCCTTGATTTAGAGCTGATGATAGCCTGACCTGAGATCAATTTTGGAGAAGACCTTTGCTCCTTGCAGCTAGTCAAATAGATCATTGATTTGTTTCGTGGAAGAGGATAATCGTTCTTAATGGTCACCTAGTTGAGCCTTTGGTAGTCAAATAGAACTAGTGCTCCTACGGCGACAAAATTGGCTTTATACACCCCTTCTCTAACAGTTCTCCCAATTGTTCCTGAAGCTCCTTTTGTTGGCTCCGAAATTTAATTATTATTATTTTATTATTTATTTAAGCATGAATTAATTGAATTATGAGGTTTTGAGGAATTAAATTTTTGGAGTTTAATTATTATGTTAATGTTAGAAGGATATATGGTATTAAAGTAGTAAGAATGTTGGAGGGTAAAATTTGAAGATCACTTAAGGAGGAAAGAACCTAACATTAAAGGAAGAGTAAGTTGGACTTTTAATACGCATTAAGGGTAGAATAAGAAGAAGAAGAGTTGTCTTGCAAATAGAAGAAGAAGACACAAAAATTGAGAGAGGAAGAAGAGAGAGTTTTTTAGGAAGAAGAAGAAAAGAAGAGAAAGTTGGCTAGGTTTCCATATTTCTTAGTTCTAGAGAATGATTTGGAGTTGTTCATGAAAGCAAAAAGAAAAAGGAAGATTAGAGCTTACATTTGAGCTAAGAAATTCATTAATTGGTGAAGATTCAAGGTAAGTGTATGATTTTATCTTTGGATTTTTGGAAGGGTCTTGATGCATGAAGCTTAAGAAATGCATGGGTTTAAATATTCTAGGATTAATGTTAGTTTATGCATTTTCTTTGATTTCACAATTTGAAGTCATATTAAATTTGGAATCTGGCAATAGTGAAGGAAATCAAGAGGAGAGGTAAGAGGAGCAAGAGGAGAGGCACCTTTGAGCTATCGATAAGCAAGGAGTCCAAGGTGGGTAGCATTTTTGTAATTGGATAATAAGTCATTAATGATTCTTTGAAATTAAGAAAATAAATGTTTTAAATTGTTTCACAAATGTGCATACATTGCTCTTTAAATGCTTTGATAAAGTGTTATGTGCTTGTCATGTGAATTTTGTGTGGAGGAATCATGAAAAGAATGCAAAAATGATTTTATTTTCTTACGTTATGTTTAGGAAATCCCTTTTCGAAAAACATGCCATTTTGGGCAACAAGTTTAAAAGATATAAAACATATGTTATGCGGGTATGGTTTGGTCCATTTCATTGTCAAATGCACTTTGACTAAAGGCTTCTCCTGCTTAACCACAAGTGGCATGGAGCTCCTTCAAGGACTCCCTCATGTTTATTACTACACAAAACCACTATGTGGGATTGTGTTAGTTCGTTTTGGTCACAACTTCACGGGACTATTTTATGGGAATGTGTTAGGTCATTTTGTTTATGGACCTCCTAGATCATTTTCATGTACTTATGTGTTGACAAGTTTATTGAACACATAAATGGATTGTTTATAAAGTGTTTGATAAATTGAGAATTGGGAAATATGTGTTTCATGATGCATGTATATTTTTCAATGGTTATTACTGGTTATAAGATTGTTACCCAGAAGCTTTAAAGCTCACCCCCATTCTGTCCCATCTACAGGTGATGAGCAGGAAATCGAGTGATCGGCCAAAAAGGCATTGCTCTCGATTTTAGCTTATTTTCTATTTTAATTTAGCTTTTGTAAAATAAGGCTTTAGTTACATTTTGAGCAAATCCTATTTTGTATAAATGATGTATTTTTGGATTGTGATGTATTGTGGCTTGAAATGCCCATTAAAGCTTTACAAAACTCTTATATTTTGATGGTATGAAATATGATTGTGTTTTTACTCATGATCCTTAAAGTTTGTACATTACATTTACTTTAAGCATTCATACGGTAAAGTTTTGGTGTTTTGATTTCTAGGGCGAATCCGAAATGATCTAGGTTGAATTAGATAGGGTTGTCTCTTTGGAGGGGTTGATTTTTGGATATTGTTATTGGAAGATATGATCATTATGAGTTAGTAATGCTGCACAGGATGCTTATAGGATAGCCATAGTGAAAGATGGGAATTTGATATATGTGAGGGATCAATGGAATTGTTTGAGGAAGTGATGTTGAGAAGATTATTAGTAAAAATGGTATGGGGTGTTTGAGTTTGAATGGCACATTTGAAGGTTTTGCCATAGCGAACCAATTTCAGTCGGACGAACTTTCCCAAAGGGTACTTATGCCTTTAATCAGTGATTTTGCCGTGGCAAAATTTGGAGTTTGACCAGGGTGAAGTTTTCCCTTAAGGTCCTTATAACATTATCCTATTTTCGTCGCAATGAAGATATTTAGTATACCGCGGTGAATTTTTCCTGAGAGCTCTTCAAAGTGTCCCTAAATTTCACCATGATGAAACATTTAGTTTGTTGCGGGGAACCCACCCATGATGATGCTGAAGATTTTCTTATAGTTTGAAGTCTTCGACTTCCCTTTCACTCATTTGTTACCCGACCATCTTCAACCATCACCTCGGGATAAGCAAAAAGAAACCCGGGTTTAACACTTTTGAGATGTTATAAGAAGGTAGAGGAACCCATTAGGGTTTATGGAAATAAGCCTACAAGGGAATTACACATGCTCATGTTCTTAGTCATCCAGAATTGTTAGGCTCTGGAAACAGGGTCCAGCATTCTTATAAAATCAGAGCCACTAAGTTTGGATCCAGGAGGGAGGCTAGGTTTAAGAGTATCTTAGGCTTTGAATGAGTAGTTTTCAAGATATGAAATGAACATACATTTTTTTTCAATGAAGCTCGTGTATTGTTTGTATTGTTTTACCAGATTTGAAATTGTTGTTTGTAAAGCATAAACTAAGAGTTTTTTTAAAACGCTTTCAATTAAAGGAGTAAATATCCCTCCTTGAAAAAGAACTCAAACCAAGGAAGTATGGATGAATTGTTTGTCCCGCAAGACATGGGGACTCATTCTGCTTCTGCTTCTGAGGCACCTAGTGTACAGAATGAAGTACCACCACATCCTCCTCCTATGCCTCCTATAGATTCACGATTCTTTCAAGACTTTGCTCAGGCTTTCACTTATGCCATAGACCAAGGGTTACAAGTTCTGATGCCAACTCCAGTGGAGAGGAGTGGACAGTATGATAAGCTTTACAAGTATGGAGCTATATATTTTAATGGTACCACAAATTCAGAAGAGGTTGAAGCATGGTTGAAGAGAACCGAGAGACTCTTACTTCAGATGAAGTGCTCAGATGAAGAGAAATTGGATTATGCAGTGAGCTTGCTACAGGGGGATGCACTACATTGGTGGGAATCAGTGCCCCATAGTCAGGTTATGCCTCTAGTGTTGTCATAGAGAGATTTTGTAGAAGTTTTTAAGAAGAAGTATCTCTCCAGGGTTTATGTTCAAGAGAAGGCCAAAGAGTTTCTAAACCTCACACAGAGGGACATAAGTGTGAGTGGGTATGAATTGAAGTTCACCCAACTTTCTCGATATACGGCCAACATTGTGATGAATGAGGAGGAAAAATGCCACAAGTTTGAGGGAGGACTTCATTTGGGGATTAAGGAGAAAGTGATAATCCATAATTTCTGTGACTACCACAGTTGGCAGATGCTACACTTCAGGCCGAGAAACTGGAGAATATTAAGTCTGAAATGAATAAGAAGAGGAAGAACTGGGAGTAGTCTTTCAAGAAGGGAATGATTGCCCTAATGCATGAGAGGAGTACAAGAATTTTCCATACTCAGAGTAAGGTGGGGAGTAACACCTCTACTAAAACTAGAAATCAAGGGCAGCTTTGGCGCAAACCTCAACTGTGGGAGGTCATAGCAGGGTGGAGAGGAGTAGGTATACAAACCCTCAATGTAAGCATTGTGGGAAATTTCACAAAGGAGAGTGCTTTAAATTACTTGGAGCGTGTTTTTTATGAGGGGAGAAGGGACACATGATTAGGGAATGTCCCTAGATGACAAGGCAAGAGAGGTTGTAGTTCCAAGCCCCAAAGAGAGTAGAAACAATGGGAAACAGGCCAGTCACTAAGGTGGGTACCTCTGGGGCTGTAAGGAAGGCTATTCCTCTAGGAAGGCCAAGGGGTCAGGCACAGGCCAGGGTATTTACCATGACCAGGGAGGAAGCTACAGCTACACCTAAAGTTGTCACGGGTATGACTCATTTATTTAATTCTAAAGTATATGTTTTAATTGATTCTGGTTCCACGCGTTCACATTATGTGAAGTGAATTTGGTTCCTTTAGAAGATCCACTGGTTGTTAGCACTCCTTTAGGGAGGAAGCTAATGATAAGTCAAGTGTATAGAGATTGTGACTGGTTATTGAGGGTGCTAAACTAGTAGTGGACTTACTGCCATTAGAGCTAAAGGGTCTTGATGTTATACTGGGTATAGATGCTATAAAGAATATAGTGCAAAGTTGGATTATGGTCTTAGAGAGGTAGAGTTCAACTTTGGTAATGGAAAGAAGGTGACTTTTAGAGGAGATAGAAGAATGCAGTCACCTAGAATGATTTCATTTTTGTCAGCTAACAGGATGATGAAAAAGGGGTGTGAAGCCTTCTTGGCGTGCATCGTGGATACCGATGTGGATGAAAGAAAGTTAGAAGATTTTTCAATGGTGAGGGAGTTTCCCAACATGTTTCTAGATGACTTATTGGTTTTCCATCGGTGAGGGAAATTAAGTTTACCATCGACTTGATTCTTGATATTGCACCTATTTCTATACCACCATATAGAATGGCACCAGCAGAATTGAAAGAGCTCAAGGAACTGCTGGAAGAGCTATTAGAGAAGGGTTTATAAGGCCGAGTTCATCTCCATAAGGAGCGCCTGTCCTATTTGCTAAGAAGAAGGATGGGACATGGTGTATGTGTATTGATTATCGAACACTCAATAAGGTGACCATTAAGAACAAGTATCCTCTATCACGAATCAATGATTTGTTTAACCAGTTGTAGGGGGCACGTGTTTTCTCTAAAATTGACTACAGAACAGGCTATTATCAGCCTAGAATGAGAGAGGTTGATGTAAGCAAGACATCTTTTAGGACTCGTTATGGACACTATGTGTTCCTAATCATGCCATTTGAATTGACTAATGCTTCAGTTACATTCATCGATCTTATTAATAGAGTCTTCAAGGAGTATCTGGATCAGTTTGTCATAGTGTTTATCGATGACATTCTAGTTTATTCCACAGATGAAAAGGAACATGAAAACCATCTTCAGATAGTGTTGCAAACACTGAGAGAGAGGGAACTTTATACCAAATTCAGCAAATGTGAATTTTGACTTCATGAAGTAATCTTTCTTAGGCATGTGATCTCAAGGAATGGAGTACATATTGATTCGAGAAAAATTGAAGCAGTGGTGAAGTGGCATGCACCAAAGATAGTTACAGAAGTCAAGAGTTTTTTGGGTCTGGTAAAATTATAGGAGGTTTATGGAAGGATTTTCTATGATAACTACTCCGATGAACAAATTATTAAAAAAATCAAAAGTTTATTCAGAGCGATGAATGTCAGAAAAGCTTTGAGGAGCCTAAGCATAGATTGACAACTGTTCTAATTCTGACCTTCCCTATGGGAGATGAGGGTTATATCGTTTATAGTGATGCTTCAAGGAAAGGTTTGGGTTATGTGTTGATGTAGGGAAACAAAGTAATAGCTTATGTCTCACGGGAATTGAAGCTGTATGAGCTGAATTATCCAACCTATGATCTGGAATTGGCAGCTGTAATTTTTGCCTTGAAGATATGGAAATATTATTTGTATGGAGTTCAGATGAGGATCTTTACGGATCACAGAAGTATTAAATACTTATTGAGTCAGAAAGAGCTGAATTTGAGACAGAGAAGGTGGTTAGAGTTGCTCAAGGATTATGACCTATTGATTGAATACCATCCAAGAAAGGCGAATGTGGTGGTAGATGCCTTGAGTAGGAAATCCTTCACAGCTTATGTTCAGACAGTTTATTTATCGTTGTTGACAGAGATGGCTAAGCTAAAGATAAGTTTGACACAGGAGGAGCCAAATTGCATTTTAGCAAATTTCAGAGTGAGACTGATACTGAGGAAGAAAGTTAAGGAGTTGCAAGCACAAGATGTAGAATTGAACAAACTCTGAGAAGAGATTCAGAATGGTAAGAAATCTGAAGTGGAAGTGAGGGATGATGGACTTATGGTTATAGGAAACCGACTCTGTATTCTGAATATCAAGGAGGTAAAGCATGAGATACTTGACGAGGCACATAATGCACCTTATGCTATGCACCCAAGTAGCACCAAAATGTACAAAGATTTGAAAGAGCATTTCTAGTGGAAACGAATGAAGAGGGACATAGCAGAGTATGCAAGTAAGTGTCTAGTGTGTCAGCAAATCAAAGCTAAACAAACAGGCACCTTAAGGCAAGTTAAGGCCATTGTCCATTCCTGAGTGGAAGTGGCAAAGGGTGACTATGGATTTTTTGATGGGTTTGCCCAAGACCAGTAGGAAGCAAGATGCTATATGGGTTATCGTTGATCGTTTAACGAATTTAGCCCATTTTCTAGCAATTAAATAGACTGATTCTCTGCATGTACTAGCAAAGAAGTATATTGATGAGATAGTGAGATTGCATGGGATTCCAGATTCTATAGTTTATGATAGAGATCCTCGATCTACTTTGAGATTCTAAGGAAGCTTATAAGAGGCTCTAGGAACCAAGTAGAATTTTAGCATTGCTTTTCACCTCCAAACAGATGGTCAATCTGAGGGGACCATTCAGACCCTTGAGGGAATGCTCAAAGTATATGTGATGGATTTCAAAGGAGCTTGGGATGAGCATTTGCCATTGGTCGAATTTGCTTACAATAATTCATACCATTCGAGCATTCAGATGGCTCCTTATGAAGCACTATATGGAAGGAGATGTTGAACTCCTATATGTTGGGATGAAGAAGGAGAAAGGAGATTAGTGGGACCAGAGTTACTTCAAATGATAGTTGACAAGGTCATCTTAATTAAGCAGAGACTTAAAGCAATACAAGATAGAATGAAAAGTTATACTGATGCACCTGGAAGGAAATGAAGGATGAAGTGGGTGAGAAAGTTTTCCTTAAGACATCTACTTGGAAAGGAGTCATGAGGTTTAGCAAGAAGGGTTAGTTGAGTCCAAGATATGTGGGTCCTTATAAGATTTTTGAAAGAATTGAACCGCTAGACTATAGGTTGGCATTACCACCGGAATTATCACAGATACATGATGTCTTCCATGTTTCCATGTTAAAGAGGTCTAGATCGGATCCCTCTCACATCATTCAGCCCACTGGGTCTAGTTGAGAGATGATCTGACTTATGAGGAGACTGTAGTAGAGATTTTGGATACCAAGGGAAAGGTCTTCATGAACAAGACAACTCAGCTAGTCAAAGTTCTATAGAGAAACCATTCCATGGAAGAGGCTATGTGGGAGCCCTTGGAAGCCCTGCAGGGGAAGTATCCACATCTCTTCAATAACTTAGGTAAGAATTTTGAGGATGAAATTTTCCTTAGGAGGATGAGAAATGTTGGCCCCAAAACTTTTATCATTATTTATTTAAGTATGAATTAAATGAATTTTGAGATTTTGAGGAATTAAATTTTTGGAGTTTAATTATTATGATAATGTTAGAAGGATATATAAAGTAGTAAAGAATGTTGGAGGGTAAGATGGACTTTTAATACTTATTAAGGGTAGAATAGGAAGAAGAAGAGTTGTCTTGCAAATAGAAGAAGAAGAAACGAAAATTAAGAGAGGAAGAAGAGATAGTTGTCATGGGAGAAGAAGAAAAGAAGAGAAAGTTGGCTAGGTTTTCACATTTCTTAGTTCTAGAGAGTGATTTTGGAGTTGTTCAAGAAGGCAAAAAGAAAAAGGAAGATTAGAGCTTACATTTAAGCCAAGAAATTCATTAATTAGTGAAGATTCAAGGTAAGTGTATGATTTCACCTTTGGATTTTTAGAAGGGTCTTGATGCATGAAGCTTAAGAAATGCATAGGTTTAAGTATTCTAGGATTAATATTAGAGTATACATTTTGTTTGAGTTCACAATTGGAAGTCATATTGAATTTAGAATTTGGCAATATTAAAGGAAATTAAGAGGAGAGGCAAGAGGAGCAAGAGGAGAGGCACTTTGAGCTATTGATAAGTAAGGAAGTTCAAGGTGGGTAGCATTTTTATAATTGGATAATAAGTCATTAATGATTCTTTAAAATTAAGAAAATAAATATTTTAAATTGTTTCATAAAGGTGCATACATTACTCCTCAAATGCTTTGATAAAGTGCTATGTGCTTGTCATGTGAATTATGTGTGGAGGAACCATGAAAAGAATGCGAAAATGATTGTATTTTCTTATGTTACGTTTATGAAATCCACTTTCGAAAAACATGCCATTTTGGGCAACAAGTTTACAAGATATGAAATGCATGTTATGTGAGTTTGGTTTGGTCCATTCTATTGGAAAGTGCACTTTGACTAAAGGCTTCTCCCACCTGCCTGCAGGTGGCATGGAGCTCCTTCAAGGACTTCCTCATGTTTACGACTACGCAAAACCACTATGTGGGATTACGTTAGTTCGTTCTATTCATGACTTCACAGGACCATTTTATGGGAATGCGTTAGCTCATTCTGTTTGTGGACCTCCCAGACCATTTTGATGTGCTTATTTGTTGACAAGTTTATTGAATGCATGACTGGATTGTTTATAAAGTGTCTGATAAATTGAGAATTGGGAAATATGTGTTTCATGATGCATGTACATTTTTCAATGGTTTTTACTTATTACTGGTTATAAGATCGTTGCCCACAAGCTTTAGAGCTCACCCCCATTCCGTCCTATCTACAGGTGATGAGCAAGAAATTGAGTGATCGGGTATAAAGGCATTACTCTGGATTTTTGGTTATTATGTATTTTAATTCAGCTTTTGTAAAACATGGCTTTAGTTACATTTTGAGAAAATCCTATTTTGTATGAATTGTGTATTTTTGGATTGTGATGTATTGTGGCTTGAAATGCTCATTAAAGCTTTGTAAAACTCTTATCTTTTGATGGTAATGAAATATGATTGTGTTTTTACTCATGATCCTTAAAGTTTGTACATTACATTTACTTTAAGCATTTATAAAGGTAAAGTTTTGGTGTTTTGATTTCTAGGGCAAATCTGAAATGATCTAGGTTGAATTAGATAGGGTCATCTCTTTGGAGGGGTTGATTTTTTTTTTTAGCTTTCCAATGATATGAAGTATAAAACTTTTGGATATTGTGATTGCAAGATAAGATCATTATAAGTTAGTAATGCTGCACAGGATGCTTATAGGATAGCTATAGTGAAAGATGGGAATTTGATATATGTGAGGGATCAATGGAATTGTTTGAGGAAGTGATTTTGGGAAGATTACGAGTAAAAGTGGTATGGGGTGTTTGAGTTTGGAATGGTAGATTTGAAGGTTTCACCACGGCGAACTTTTCCCGAAGGGTGCTTCTACCTTTAATTAGTGATTTCGCTACAGCGAAGTTTGGAGTTTGTTTGAGGCGAAGTTTTCCTTAGAGGTCCTTAGAACATTATCCTAGTTTTGCTGCGGTGAAGTTATTTAGTATGCCACGGCCAATTTTTCTCGAGAGTTCTTCAAATTTTCCCTAGATTTCGCCACGACGAACCCGCCCACGCTGATGTTGAAGATTTTCTTATAATTTGAAGTCTTTGACTTCCCTTTCACTCATTTGTTACCTGACCGTCTTAAACCGTTTTATAAGAAGGTAGATGAACCTATTAGGGTTTATGGAAATAACCCTACAAGGGAATTACACATGCTCACGTTCTTAATCATCCAGAATTGTTGGGCTCCGGAAACGGGGTCCAACACCTTCAACTCAATTGGAGCCATTATATATGGTGGTATGGAAATAGGTGCAGTACTTGAAATCAAATCGATGGAAAATTTGACTTCCCTTGCTAGTGGCAAACCAGGTAAATCTTCTAAAAACACATATGGAAATTTCCTCACAATTGGAAAATCTTCTAACTTTCCTTTGTTCACCTCGGTGCCAAGAAGGCTTCATACCCTTTTCTCATCATCCTGTTAGCTAGCAAAGCTAAAATAATTCTTGGTGATGGTGTATTTGTGTCTCCCTTAAAAGTCAACTTCTCACCCTTGCCAAGATCAAATTATAACTTTGCATGATATTTCTCTAAGGTATCCATTCCAAGTATAACATCTAGGCCCTTTAAATCTAAAGGCATTAAGTACACTACCAGTCTAGCACCCTCAATAAAGAGTTCACAATCTCTATATGGTTGACTTATTATCACATTCCTCCCTACAGGAGTACTAACAATCAATGAACTATCCAATGGCACCAAATTAACACCATGTAATGTCATGCTTATAGAAACAAAAGAATGTGTGGAGCCAGAATCAATCAATAAATATACATCTGAATCAAATAATCAAACCATACCTGTAATAACTTTAAGCGCGGGTCCAGATTTATCTCTAATCATGACAAACACCCTTTCCTTTGCTTGACCCCTTTGGCCTTCTTGTAGGAATATCCTTCTTTGCCGCTCCAGAACTTCCCACCTTAGTAGCTGACCTAGTTCCTACTGTTTCAACTCTCTTTGGGGCTTGCATCTGCGACCCATCTTGCCTTGGTGCTTAGGACATTCCCTAACCATGCGTCCCTTCTCTCCACAATCAGAAACATACTCCAAGTAACTTGAGGCACTCTCCTCTGTGAAACTTCCCACAATGCTCACATTGAGGGTTTATATACTTACTCCTCTCCATCCTTCTGTTTCTTCCTAAAATGGAGCTTACACTGAAACTTCCTTGGCTTACTTATTCTTAGCGAAGCCACTACTTCCCACTTTGCTCTGCATGTGGAAAGTCCTCATACTCCTCCCAGGCATAGGGGCACTCATTCCCTTCTTGGAAGATTGTTCCCTATTATTCCTCTTCCTGTTTAATTCATATTTTATGCTCTCCAGTTTCTCAGCTTAGAGTGTAGCATCTACCACCAGTTGGTGGTCACAAAAATTGTGGATTAATACTTTCTCCTTGATCTCCAAATGAAGTCCTCTCTCAAACTTATGACACTTATCCTCTTCATTCACAACAATGTTGGTTGCATATGTTGAAAGCTGGGTGAACTACAACTTATATTCACTCACACTCATATCCCTTTATATGAGATTTATGAATTCTCTTGCCTTCTCTTGGGCATAGATTTTAGAGAAGTATTTCTTCCTCAAGGCTTCCAAAAATTTCCTCCATGAGAATACCGATTGTATAACCTAACTATGGGGCACTGATTCCCACCAATGGAGTGCATCCCCTTGCAACAAGCTCACTGCATAATCCAATTTCTCTTCATCAGAGCACTTTATTTGTAACAGGACTCTCTCTATCCTCCTCAACCATGCTTCAACCTCTTCAGGATTCGTAGTCCTATTAAATTCTATAGTCGCATACTTGTAGAGCTTATGATACTATCCGCCCATATCCACTAGAGCTTGCATTAGAACTTGTGGCACTTGGCCCATAGCATGTGTGAAAGCCTAAGCAAAGCTTGAAAGAAATGTTGATCCGTGGGGTTCACTTAGGGCATAGGAGGAGGAGGCGGTGGCACTCATGTTGCACACTAGGTGCCTCAAATCATGAGCAGAGTGTGTTCCCGCATCTTGTGGGACATGAGACTCATCCGTACTTCCTTGGCGAGAGCGAGATCGAGTCATAGGTCCTCGAGTTCTCCTTCGAGGAGGCATACTCACTCCTTGAATTTAAAATCTTTAGTTCATGTTTCATATAAGCTTTAAAGTTTGCATGTGTGCATGTAAAACCTTATTAAACAATGCTTCAAACAAAACAATTTCAAATCATGTGAAACAATACAAAAAAAATGCATATTGTTCAGTTAAATCAACGCATGTTCATTTTGGGTTTTAAAACGACCCTTCGGGCCTAGGATACTCCTAAACCTAGTTGCTCGAATACCAAAAATTGTAGGTCCCATTTTTGGAGTCTAACTTATGAGTTAAATGTGAGCACATCACTCTGTAGGGTTCTTCTAATGGAACCTCATTAGCCAGCCTAGGTTTATCTTCATTCTTATAATAGCCCAAAATTTCATATTTGAACATTTGATATACAACAATCCATACTTATGTTTATATCCTTAATCATCACCCAACATATCACTCATTTTTTTCCCTTATTTTCACATCAAACTAATTACATTTCAAGCTCTATTCAAGCCTAAATGTACCAGAGAAAAGCACTGATAAGTCCACAATTTATAAATGTACATGATTTGGGACAATTAGCATAACTTTCACTATGGATGTTGGATTAAGGTCATTCAAGCATGGTTCTGAAAAGGACTTTGAGTACTACAACTCCATGAAGAGCACAAAGAGAGATTTTTTTCCATCTAGAGGGATAAGATTTCACATTTATAAAACTATCCCAAGAGTGTACATCCCTTCAAACGGACATGAACTAAGCTGGGACACTAAAATTTTCTAGAAGGCCTGCCCAGCAGATATTAAGTCCGCCCAACAATCATTTACGGGACAATATCCATATTTCTAACTCCCAAAAGTTGCACCCCTCTTAAGCATATCTATCATTTCTAACTTATTTTCCTCACCATTTCCCCTTCATTAGCACTTCCATTTCAACTCAATATCATTTACAACCAAATTATAATCTATGTTTGATCATCAACCTAAAAATACAACATTCAAACTTATACACATTCATCATAAATTTCTGCATATGTTTAACTCCATTTACCACCTTCATTTTGTCTCTTACTTATCACACTAATTCTTCCTATTTCAAGAAATCATAGTACCCTTTTTCTATTAGATCAAGTTAGAAAAGGCTATAAAGTATCCTACAAGCACCCTGTGCAGTGTCACTAACTTATAACAATCATATCCTTCAAATTCGATCTCCAAAAATTGCATACTTTATATTGTTGTAAAGATAAGAGGATAAACTATAACTTCTAAGAAGATAACTTTATCTAAATCAGCCTAGATTAGTAAAGTTTTTTCTATGAAGTCAGAATACATATTTTACACCTGTGAACGCTTGAAAATACAATGCAAAAACTAGGAAAGTCATGTGCCAAACATACATATATTTCATTAACATCAACAGAAAGAGTTTTGCAAAGCTTTAATGGGCATTTCAAGACCCAATTACGTCATTGATCTTATAATCAAAAAATACAAAATATACATGAACGAGTGTTACTTGAAATGCGGCTAAAGCCTTGAGTTTTCCTATACTAACTTAAATACAAAAATATGCAATCTTGGAGTGACGCCTTGACTCTCTATCACTTGATCTCTTGCTCATCACCTAGAGATGGGGAGGAAAGGGGTGAGCTAATAAGCTTGTGGGTAACAATTTTATAGTGCAAAAACAAGCAAAACCATTGAAAATATTCATTGCCATAGTAAATTGCATTGAATCCATAAAACATGTATTTCTCAAATTCTTAGACCTATCAACAATTCATAAACAACATAAGTCATGTATTCATCAAATTCTCAAACCTATCAACAATTCATAAACAACATAAGTCATGTATTCATCAAATTCTCAAACTTGTCAAACAATTCATACAAAACATAAGCAATCATAATTGTTTGGGTAGTCCATATACGTGAAGGAGTTCTTGCGAATCTCCAACAAATATAAAGTAGTTCTTGCAAATCTCTGGTAAACATGAGGGGGTCCGTGAAGGAGCTCCGTGCCAGTAGCAGGTAGGGAGAGAAGCCTTTAATATGGTCAACGTGCACATGACATAACTTGATGAACCACCACAAACCCACACACAAATATGAGTTTCATGACTTGTCAACATATTACACAAAAGGCACATTTCGGAAACGTATTTTCCTTGAGCATGATATTTTTCAAATAAACTTTCCATCATCATTTCATAAATCATCATCAAGATTCATGTACCAACCATATAGCAAATATTTCAATCATTCAAAATGTAATAAATGCAACATTTATAAAGCAATTGAAATCATTCAAATCATTTGATTCAAAAAAATACTCATGGCTCATTAACTTAACTATAAACATGTAACCCACTTGGATTCCTTGCTTAAAATTTCCCTCCTCTTGCTCCTCTTGCCTTACTTGATTTCCTTCAACATTAGCAAAAATCCAATTCAATAAGATTATTAATTGATAACCCAAAAAGCATTTTCATTAAAATTGATTCTAGAATACTTACCCCATGTATTTCCTAATCTTCATGAACCAAAACTCTTCCAAAAATCCAAAGGATTAAAAATGGGCTTACCTTGAATCTTCACCAAACAAAGAGATGTTTGGCTCAAATGGAAGCTCTTCTCTTGCTCTTTCTTTTTCTCTTGTTGAATACTCTTATAATCACTTTTAAAAACTAAGAAAAGATGAAACTCTAGCTTGCTTCTTCCCTTTTTCTCTTATGGACAACTCTCTCTCACCTTTCTTTCTCTTTTTTTCATTTTTCACTTCATTCTCTCCCTTCATTCATGTTTTTCTCCTTCTAATGTACAAGACAACATTTTTCCTCTTCTAATTCTACCCTTAATGAGTGCTAAATGTCCACTTTACCCTTCCTTTAACGCTTCATGGCTTTTAATCTTGAGTGGCATGCCACAATTGCCCTCAATACATTCCTACTGCTTTAATTTCACACCAGTGAAATAAAATCCTAAAAACACTATAATAAATAATGAAACTCTAGTAATTATTCTATCATGGCCTCATAATTTATTCTAAGGAAAAATTCAAATTTCATGATTTTTCCATAAAATATCATGTTTAACTCAAAAAAAATTTGGGGGCCAACATTACAACTGTGAGGATCACCAATACTTCAATTCCCACAAACTTGGGAAATCTCTCCAAAAATTTTATGAAGAGAAAACCACATATGTGGTAATTGTGGTGATTTCCATGGACATGAGAATCATCTTTAAAAACTTTTTGGCAAGGAATCCCATAAACGCTCGTGGGAATCCCACACTAGATGGAAACTTAAGTTTCCATCCCATGTTTTCTCTCACCCCATCTTCAAATTTTCATACTCTCTCTCTCTTACGCATGAATTTCTCTCCTCAAACTGTTTAAAACTCTTCAATCTCCCTTTAGATTCTTGATGTTTTCTTCAATTATTTTATTATTCTTACATTCTTTTCATCTTCTCGTGCATTAATCTATTTAAACAAAAATGATTTAGGTAAGTTTTTTTGTTCTCTCTCTTTAAAGCTTTAATCAAGGCCTAAGATCAGGCCAAAAGGCGTAGTTGATAGACAACAAGTGAATATTCCTGTACTACCCTTGTTGGTCCTGAGGGATGGAGGAGGCTAGGTTAGCCAAAAGATGGTTATCAGTTCAAGGACACACAATGTCTCTGCTTTTTCAGGGTAAGAAGGGGTAGAGAAAATGCCTCAAGCCAATGTTCGAATGCCAGGCGCTACGAAGCTTAAGTAACCCATGCCTTTCTCTTAGGAAAAGCTCGAATGACCTTCAGCAAAAGGGTACCTATACCAGATATCGACATAGTTGGGTAGGTAGAGAATACCTAGGGGCACGAGACAACTCTCTCTAAGGAACTTGGAGGTAACTTATCAGTCTCCCTTCCCGATTTACTCGAAAGATGAAAGTGTTTTCATGGTTTTAAGAATAGGGTAATAATCACTTCTAGATATTTCAATTTTGAATTGTTAGAGAATATAGGAGTGAGGACAAAAATGAGCAACTAGCTGACAACATAGGGTGAAATAGGTTCATCAGATGTGATATGCATATTCACCCTATGATGATAGTTGAATTTTTCACTATTGTCTGTTACACCCCAAAAATGGATGTCTTTTGGTTTAGATTATTCGGTGATGTGTACAAACTGGATTATAATTTTGTGCGTCATGTTTCAATTTCCAAGACACAAAAGTTTTAGATGATCATACTGATTTTCATATGGATATTTAGTAGGGGAAGATAGCTTTGATTCACGCAATGCACCAAATGCTTTAATATGTAATGTCAAACATTTTTTGTTACATAAACTCAAGTGTTTATATGTATTCAATAAAATCAAAAGTAGCAAATGGTCGGCTAAAGAACTGTTCCTCTTATGGTGAATGGATCGGAAGGTTAGAATCAACACATCCTTTATAATTTTTAAATCAATCATGAGTGTTGTCAATAAAAAGAGTTCATACTTTTGAATGGGGTATATTGTTACTCCTTCAACTTGCTTTCTTAACTATAATTTGGAAGAGAATCATACAACGCCACATGATATGTTTGACATATTGATTTTGAGGCATCTCGACATTATGGAAGTTCATTCTATGGAACTCTATAATCTATAGACGCGTGCTCCAGTAAGAAATAGGAGATGCATCAGTACAGTCACATCCTGACCTTCCATATCTTGAGCAGCTCAAGATCTAAAGGACAAAGCAGCAATAGCAGAACCAAGCACATCTGCGGAGGTTGACCAACTCCAACAAGCCCTTGAACAAATAGCCTCCAACCAACAATGAATGAAATCTTTATTAAATGAGCTCAGCACATAAATATGGACATTACATAAGGATCAGCATAGTTTGAAAAAAAGATTTCTGAGGAGGAATAATTTTTAAGCTCTTATACCAACACCGTCGCCACCACCATCCGAATAAACTTTTCTTACCCTTCAACTTTTAAATTTTGTTGTTTCATTTGTGTCATTGCATTTCATTTCACGTCTAATGTTTTCTTATCATTTTTGTGTGCTATGTCTTATGTTTAGTTCTAATTTCATTAATTTTTCTTTGACTTCAGTATCTTCTGTTTGGTTTGATATCATTTAGTTTTTTCAATTTCTTTTGTTTGTTTTGTTTTAATTTTTTGTTTGGTTTAATGTCATTTTCACTCACTTAGGGGTTGACTTGTCATATTGAGGAAAATGAGATCTTTAAGTGTAGGAAGGTGACATCAAATTTCTTACTTGCATTTTTCTGAAATTATGTTGAATAGGATGCATGTTTAGGCATAAGATATCTACTTTGAGTCACTTTGATAAATATTTCCATGAGATTCTGTCATGTTAGTTGGAATTAGATTGAATGCATGTTTGAACTAGGATTAGGCTACTTAAATAGAAAGTGAATCATATATAGAGTGATGAAAAGTAGTTGGCTACATAAGCTTACTCATAAATCGGCATTTGAACAATGAGGTAGTGTAGAGATGCATAATGAGTTTTCAATTAAGCCAAAGTGAGGATTGAGCCATATGATTCTATCTATAGTCATTTCATTTCCTCATTGAGTGTTACTTTCGTAGGTTACTAACTTCAAAACTTGCTTTAAATTGGTTTGAGTCTACTGGATGCATGCTTAATAGAGATGATCAAGGCCATTTTTTTTGTTGACCCTTGGCTTAAATGACCTACCTGTTAACTATCCCTTACTACCCCAGTTGAGCCTTAACTTTTTGTTTCTGAAAACACTAAAAAAATTTAAACTTTAAACCCCATTATCCTACCCTTTTCACAAGCTTAGCAAAGTATTAAGTAAAAACATTAGTTGGGACTGTGTGAAATGTTTACCGAAACAAGTTGAGTATATTTCTGCCTATAGACTACATCATATAGAGTGCATGTTTTGATTCATAGTTTTTCCATGTATGAAGAAAAAAAAGGAAAAAAAGAAAAGAAAAGAAAAAGGAAGAACAAGCGAGTAGCATCAATAAGTGCAAAGTACAAGTTATATTGGTATATATCGAAGTATGTTTCGATTATCCCAATTTTATCCGCATTTTACTTTAATAATGTTTGTGCTTAACCCTCTTTCCCCTCTTTTGAGCCACTTTAACCTTTACCACTTTACAAATCCTTTTGATCTATTTATGCATGCAATCATTGTAGAGAAAAATTGGTATATTAGCAAGCCTATGGTAGTGTAGTTTCCTATAGGAAGCTTGAGTGAAACACTAATCCTTAAACATTTGAGCAGTGAAAACTGTGAGGAAGATTAATTTTACATCTTTACTTATCTTTAAGTGATTGTGCCAATTGTGAGTTTGCGTATGTACACCAACGAAAAAGTAGTCATGATATATGCACTAACTTGATATTTGAGTTGGCTTGAATTTGAGGGATTGTGTGCTTTGATCTTTGTGAAAATGAAGTTGTAGAATTAATTGTATTTATTTTGCTTGAGGGCAAGCAAAAGATTAAAGTGTGGGGATGTTGATAGGTGTGTATTAGGTTATGTCTTTATAGGGATTTGGCATATGTTTTTTAGTATGGTTGTTGTTCATTATTCTAGTTTAGGATTTATTTTGTATGTTTTCATCAAGTTTCATTTCCATTGTTGTTCTTATGTGTTTAATGCTAATTGAGGGTAAGAATTGACTATTTTTGTGTAGGAAAGAAGAGGGAGCAACTTGGAAGTTGAACAAAAGATTAAAGAAGGGAAGATAAGAAAAGTGGTTCTGTACCCCATTCCAACATTCATGGGAATCATGCAAAGTCCCACCGGACGTGGGAATTGCAAAAGAAATAAGGAATGTCTATGACCAATTCTCATGCTTATGGGAATCATGCAAATTCCCATGGACGTGGGAATTATAATATGAGGTAATCTACAAGGCTTCATTAAACCTAGGGTTTTTGGACTATTTAAAGATAATTAAGCCTCCATCTTGAGAGAACGTGGGAATTATAATATGAGGTAATCTGCAAGGCTTCATTAAACCTAGGGTTTTTAGACTATTTAAAGATAATTAAGCCTCCATCTTGAGAGAAGATGGCACCCACCTACAGAAACACCATCCTTGAGTGAAGAATACATGTTTGGAGAGTTAAGGGAGGATTGAAGACAAGGATCATCATCAAGATTAGGCAAAATAACACATTAACACCAAAATTCTAGATTTTGGCAAAAAAGAGAAGGAGTCTTCTATTCAATTTTCTATCGTTTTAATCTCTTCTATTCTCTGTAAAAATGATTTATTTAATTGTTAATGATATTATGGAGACCATGTTAGGCTGATTTCATATTAGGGATTACGTTTGAACTATTTTGTTAGAACTCCTATTTTATTGAATTGAATGTAATTGTTTTTGTTGATTGATGTACTTAATTGTCATCTTGCATCAAATCAAGAGAGTGAGTGAGATGAAATTCATGTAGGATTGTATAACGGGAGTTGGTGACCTATAGACTACAAATCATCACGTTAATTGAATAGTTAGAAGAGAGACCTCAACTATTCAATTGATCGCCTATACGATAGCTTATTAATTAGTTGAATCGGTAGAGTCATTGGGTTAGTTAAGAGATCATTCAATCGATTCCTGTTAATTCAAATAGGGACAAATAGTTACACCTTGAGAGATGTTGATTAGTACATTTGGAAATCTAGGGTGAGACATACTTCAATCAATAAAATAGAAGGGAGACAAAATAGGGAAAAAGTAATCTCTAGCATTTAGATTCTTGAATTCAGATTTCCTACATTTCGATATTGTCCATTATTTACATCAGTCTTTAATTTTAAGTTAATTTTCCATATTATTTGCATTTAATAATTTCATTTCTTAAACAAAGTTGTGTTTAAATTAAGTGGTGTCTAGGCATCAATCCCTGTGGGATCGATACCGCTCTTTTTAACTATAAGTCACGACCTATTCACTTGCAGTTTTTAAGCGTAAAACAAGTAGATAGGTTTTGCAATCAACATGTGTCCACCCAAAGTAGGCCACAATTATGGACCACATTATAGACTTTTGTCCTGATCGTGGGATGTAGGCCATGATTGTGTTACGTTTCTGTCACAATCATGGAATTCAAGCGACGATCATGTGCAAATTGTGTTACTTTAATCACGATCGTGGCCTATTATACCACAATTGTAGGTTATTGTTTTTGCCTGAATGTCTCCAAAACTTTTCCATTCTTCAATGTTGACCTTGAAACACTAGCAAACACATCAAGGTACCTCAAAAACATAATAATTAAGATCAAAGACTTGTACTATCCGATAAAACAATTAAAACATAAATAATTAACAAACTAACACAATTCTAACCTAAACACATTGTAAATGATTGAATTAAAAACTAAACACATATCAAACTATGCCCTGGAGCATGATGCAATTTACACTTACCAATACCCCCACACTTAATCATTTGCTTGTCCTTAAGGAAACAAAATAACAAACAACACAAAATCATAAAGCACACAATGTAATAATGACACAATGGCTTCAACTTAGCGAGACAAATTTAATTATAAACACAGTCCTTCAAGTCATTCTAACATATTAATAAGAGAAATATATGTCTATGTATCTTAGACCAAATATAAAAACTAATAAAAATTTTAATGTTGAGTCTATTCACCTCTATCACTTGCATGCACACATTGATAGTCATTCAATCAAAACAAGCTACTAACACGTTTAGTAGGTTTTTTATTTGAAAACATTCTTTTTATTGATTTTTTTTCAGGACATACATCTATTCTTTTTATGCGGAGGCAAAATTTATGATGAATGTAGATCTAGTTACTCAACTAAGTCATGTCGTTATTGAGCTACTTGATTGGAATGTCATTATAGCCTTTTTACAGGAAGGTACACATTTGTCATATGTGTCGATCCAATTTCTCAGCGTCATCACATTCTTAACTAGCTACTAGCTCTATTCAAAACCCAAAGGCCAGTGGAATAGTTATTTTAGTTTAAATTTATACAACTCTTTTTTTAAAAACAACAAAATTTTTCCTACCTTATTGCTTTAGCTAATCATTGTTATGAAAATGTATTAATAGTTCCACTTATTTGATTAGCTTAAAATTATAAGTGAGTATGGGAAAATCCTAGGGTAAATGGACTAACATCGTATTCTAATTAACTAGCATATTTAGCCCTAAGTAACTTTGGTCACTAATTTCACAAGCTAATAAATCTTTGCAACTTAAAAGACTATGTTTAAGCCTAAATCTATCCTGTTAAGTCCTACTCGTTGATGCATTCACACAATTCATATCATGCAACCGAAACAAACTATCATACAACATACAAAATTCACACTCAAGGTAAAAACACACAACCCTCCTCATACTTGAACAACATATTGTCCTCAATGTGAGAAGGGTACACAAACACACAAGGGGGAAATAAAACACAATATGCAAAAAACATAAGAAGAAAATTCTAACAAAAATGAAAAAAAACATGCAATCATTTATGGTGATGGACGTGGTGATGTTTTAGTGTTGAGACCAATCCACTTGACAGCGAGAGTGTTTCCAAATCTTATAAGTGATTTGAGGGAGTAAAAGAATTAGCAATCCAAACCATTCCAAATCAATAAAACTTATTTTAGAAAAAACAAACCTAACTGCACAAAAATTTAAATATAACTACTAAACGTAATAATTTATGTCACTAACTTAACCTTGTGTCGTTGGAAACTCAACCGGGATAAATTATGAGTGGCTTACTTCCACCCTTTAGTTCAACATCAATTTTGTAGTCTGTAAGTAAGCTACAAATTGCAAAATAATAAGAAGGACAACATTGATAAAGTTGAAAAAAACCAATTAATTTTAGTAATGTCCTTTTCACCAACAAGCTATTAATAAAATAGGGAATAATGAAACTCCCCGAATCTTATATTAAGTCTAGTAGTTTGTTTGTTAAAAGGGTGAGTTGCTCTTATTCTTCTGTAGTCACTCCCTTTTTCTTGTTCTTCTTTTGTTTTACGAATGGGGACTTTCATAGCTTCTTCAAATTTGATGTCCCTTATCATATGTTCTTCTTTCTTTTTCTCTTTTAAATATTCAAACACATCAATTATCCTGAATGAGCTACTCTCCTTCTATAATATCTGGTTTCTAGAACATGCTTAAGGTTAGAACCCTAGATCATTGTGAATGAGTAATAGCATTGTAAGCATTTCATTTACACATATACCATTAGCATACACACGTGAATTATATATGGTACACATTACTAAAATAGTATATGTGCTCAATTAACATCTTTTGGGTTATGAAAGATTATAAATGATCATGATGTGAAATGTGAATTGCTATATCTTAAATTTTGATTTAATTGGATTCCAATTAGTAATTTGGAGTTAATTATTATTAAATGGGAGACTGATGGATTAATATGTACATTTAGATTAGGAAAAATTCCAAGTGGTAAGATAAATTGATACATGAACATTAAGGTTACTAAGCCTATAATTAAGTGACATTTGGCATAGATTAATAAGTAACAAATGGACTAGTCATTAAATGACAAATGGACCAATTATTGTGTGACACGTGGATTAATAATTAGGAGACACGTGGACTAATTAATTGGGGACATACAGAAACTTAATGTGTGGATCAATGGTAGCATCTTAAGTGGGCAAATGGTTAACATGCCTTAAGACATATGTCTTTGAGAATTGGTGACATCTAGTATGTTGATGGAGCAAAGTTTTTACTGTTTCCTTCATTGTTGCTCCACCAACGAAATTTCTCCTATCTTTTCTCCACATTTTGTTTTAACCCTAACTCAAAGTACTACATAAAATTTAGACTTTAATCCTTCCCGAAATATAAAAGAAACCAGCCTATTGTTACCTTACCTTGCTGTCGAAAACTAGATCAATTTCTCTTTAGAATTGTATTGATTTTGCTTGCTTGGAAGGATAGGTTATCTTAAGGTTTTATTCTGAGATTGGAAGCTTTAAAAGTAAGTAACAATTTGGAATGAAATGTGTGTGGTGTTAGTGATGATATGTGCTGGAAATATGTTGAATGAACTTAGATGTTTTTATACTTGCTCTTGTATATGAAAACTGTGGAGCATAGGCTATTATATGGATGAATTTGACTGGAATTTGAAGTATAATGAAGGTGAATGTATGCTAAAGTAAGATATAAATAGTGCTCTTAACTTGAGAAAGAATTAAGACTATATGCATAATAATGCATGATAGCTTTTAGTTTGATTTTTGATGAATGAAAGACCATGATTTGTGAGCTGTCAATTGAATAATTTTGACCTAAATTTGGAGTATAATTCAGGTCTAAATGAGGTTGTATATTGAAAAAAAATTGAAGTGGTTAGTATGTTTTTAAGTTGGATACATTTGTGGAAAATGAAAGGAGAAAAGGCGGAGCATGATTGTGGCCTTAAGTACATAATCGTGGCCTAGTATATTGGGTTCTATCACGATCGTGGGCTAGTATAAAGAGTGAAATGATGTCTTTAAGTGATGTTTGAAACAACTAATGTTAAGGTACTTTATTATGGTACATATTGACTTGAATGAGGCTTAAAATGAATTTGATTTCATGTTGAATAAGTTGGTTAAATGTTTGATAAGTTGAAATTATTCAATGATGTTAAAACTTAAGGAAAAGATTATTTGATAACAAATTATTTAAGTTTGAAATGAAGTGCTAAAATAATGAAGATGTTCTTATTATGTAAGATTGGTTAAGAAATGAAAATAAGGACGCATACCTAAAGAAGTCATTGAGCATGCATTGAACATGACATATGTATATATGTACATGATTGAATATGTATTTGATTGATCACCTTAGTAATGTGAATTTGGAGTGTATTGAATGATTTTAGACGCATAAGTCGAACGCCATAATCTAGACATTTACAGATCATCCTGGCAATAGCTTAATCAGGAGCATACTATGAGTTAACCTAAATGAATCTCACTAGGAATGATTTATTTCTACTTAAATTTCAGTTATTGATTTATGATTGATATGATTGATAATTCTGGACATTAATGGTCTAAGGAATTTGATACTTGGGAATGTATTGGGAGTGTTTCTGGCTGTATATGAATATGAAACCAAGTGTATTATCAATAAAATTGTTCAATGCAAGAACTATGCCAATGAATATGAAAGTGATTGTATTGAAAGGGATGAAAGCTACTAAAGGTATGATATATGTGAATTCATGCATTTCATAACATGATGTGCATGATTAGATAAAGGCATTGTGAACAGAGTGGCCAGTTTGAAAGAGCTTAAAGCTCATATATACACATAAAAGCTATAAGCTATAAGCTTAGTGATTAAAGAGCCTAATCTCCACAATAGCTATAGGATAGAATGTGAAATGAGCCTGATATTTACAAGGGATATGGGATAGTGAAAGACACTTGATCACAACCAAATAATAACAAAAATGGAGTCATATATGCATATGCATTTGCATTTATGTTTTCAAATGTACTAGATGAATGAGTATGAACAATTAAAGAATTATGTTGATATAATGATCTACTATGTATACGTACATTTGTTGATATGATCGACTGAGAAAGAGGTTTGACATATTATGAAAAGATTGATTTGAAATGTTTGTGAAATTCATTATGTAATTTTATGATGTTATATACTCTAAATTTTGTTTGAGTATAAGATGATGTGATTTGATATAAGTGAGCTCGTCGATGATGGTTCACTCACTGAGTTCACAAAACTCATCAAAATTGCAACGTGGCTTCTCAGGTATAAGAGAGGAAATCCATTTCCTAAGACATTCTAGAAAAACATTTTGGAATTAAGAAATGGCTCAAAGGTCTAGCCAGGTGACATCTGTGTAGTTATAAATTATGTTGAAGTAGTTTCTCATTTCATGTAGACCTTTTAAAAAATGGGTGGTAAACTCTCTAAATAGTTTAGATGATGTAAATATTTTTTTAATGAAATGTACTGCTGCAGTGTAAAATTATGTTAGTAAATGAAATAGGAATATTAACCTTTTCAATGTTTGAAATTGTATGATGCCTTAATAAGTGAATATGGCTACTCTAACATGCCATTATTAGTTCTTAAATGAATAGGGTATGTTCTTAAATGTCCTCTGGATGTTCAAGTATATACTCTATGGTAGTGGGGTGTTACATCTTCGGATTCTTTAATACATCATTCATATTGAAGCTTTGCATAGGCATCTACCAAAGATTTTTCGATGTTCACATATGGTAGATCAAAAACAGGTGAATAATAGGGAGTGTTGGCATTCTTTTCTTCAACGTTTTTCTTCATCTCTTAGTCTTCAATAAGGTGGGGTTGAGTTTGGTTTTCCACTGATCCTTCTGGCTCTCCCCCATTTTTAGGTGCCTAGTGACAAATCTAATTGAGACTTGGAAAATTAGGATGACTAAACCTAAAATTGAGTGACAATTGGATTAGTAATTAATTGACAAATGGACTAATTATGGAATAAAAAATGGACCAATTCATCTATGACATGTGGACCAATAGCTAAGAGGCAAATGGAAGCCTTACATGGACGACAAATTGGTTACTTGCCTTGGTGACATATGGCAATGTATATTGGAGACATCTAGTGACTTAGTAATGATAGAAATTTCTACTTGTTCTTTACCAAAATTCTCCACCACCAAAACTCTATTTTTTCCTCCCCACCACCTAATCCTAGCTTATTCATTCTTATGTCTTTGGTTTTTGCTTAATACACCTTGCAAAGAAAACACTTCAGTCCATATGTTATTTTGTTTCTCTCTATTCTTGTCTTTTCTCCTTCCACCGAAATCTCTTATTTTCTCTCTCTACTTATGGAAATTTTTCTGAATATCAAGTAAATTGTGCTTTCATTTGCATGGTAATAATAATGATAAACGATAAAATATGATGATGTTTTCATGCTTGTGGCTTGATGCATGCATGAGTGGTGTTGTAGAAAGAAGAGTTTCGGTGATACAAGGAAAATGAAAATGTGTTAAAGGATTGTGATAGTTGGAATTAAATGAAGATTAGTGAAGTGCAGAAAATGTAATATAGAAAAGTATAGAACTAGGTTATGTTTTCTAGTTATGATCATTCATGAATTTTTAACTTATGAATAGAGAATACTGAACTGAAAGTAAGGTAGAACTAATGAAATTGTCAACTTGAAATGATAGACAAATAATAGAATTTTGACAATGGAGTGTGCTGGAGTATGTGATATGGAGTATTTTTATTCAACATACATCTGTATTTTGGCAATATCTTGATCTGTAGATATCAAAATAGGATGATTTTTTTTCTAAATTAAACTAGAGACATATGGATACAATATTTATGCAGGAATTAAATTTGAATTCTATCATTAATGGTCTTGAAAGTTGGCTTGAAGTTGAGAACTGTATGCTATTGTAGTATGAGAACAGTTTATAGTATTTTGTTTATAACTTGCATAATACTGAACCAAGATGTATGAATTTTATGTAATTAGAAACTTAAGACATTTTGAAATATTTTATTATAATAAGGTTTTGCCCAAATGCCTCATTGTCTAGGTCATAATGATCATACAAAACTGAACCGAAAATCTATCTTGAGAAAAAATTTGGAAAATTAGAGCGGCAAGTCGAAATTTTGGTTTCAATTTCATCTTCCTCTTTCGACATATTTTACATATCTTTAGGGAATGAATTTGAAGAAATGCAAACAATTAAAGTTGTAGATATAGGTCTTAGCTTGACCTCTGTGAAAGTGGCTTGATAAAATTGTGACTAGAGCTTGAGTTATGCTTATTTTCCTAGTATTGCTTGTGACAGACCCCTGGGTAGGAACCTTATATTATTTCTTTATTTTTGGGGACTTTAGAGCTCAAATTGGTCAAAGTATAAAATATGAAAAATGAATGCTGATGTCTTATTAATACTTTTATGAAACAGATTGGCCAGAAGATATCTTGATAAGTTTATGTAGTTAATTGAAATTATAACCTTAAAAAATGGATTGTTTTGATGAGGATGAGTTCAAATCTGGAAATTTTGATTTTTTTAAGGAATAAATGAGTTCTTTTAAGGAATAAACATGATCTTAAGAACGTTATAAATATTTATAAGGTATGGATGAATTAGAATTGAAGAAAATAAGGTGTTTATGTATGAGAATTGGATGAATGTATGAGTATATGTTGCCGGAAAATTTTGGTGAATGTATAGATTTAGCTTGGTAAAATTTCAGATATAAAGTACCAATTGTGTGTGTATTATAAGAAGCATTTTGCTCATGGAAATGTTCAAGAATAAGTGTAAAATATGAATTGATAATGATATTAAGATGTTCTCATAAATGTAATGTGATTCAAAGTATGTAAGTGATAAATTGGGAATCATTGAATGAGAACTAGGATTAAAATAGTGGTTTATGTATGAGTGATCAATTGAAAGTGATCAAGTGTATTAAAGAAACATACCTAAGAATTTGTCATTGAACATGCATAATACATGATACATATATCAATTTGCTTATTCATCTGAATGTGCAATGTAGTAATGTGAAAATGTATGTCATTGCATATAGAAGAGCACGTTGAGTGACCGCTTCCATACATTGCCGAGACTTCAAGGCAATAAGCTAAAGGGAGCATTTGTGAGTAACCTACGATGGTCTCACCTTTATTGTTTGTTTAATTTTGAATTGAATTGGTACGTAACGTATGTGTACTAATTTTCAGACATAAAATGTCTGAGGCATTTGATGCATGAATAACACATTGGAAGTGCTCCTTAAATGTGAATGTTATTGACTAAATGTGTTCTCAACTTATATGTTGAATTCCAGACTAAAAGTTCGATGATGGATGTGAATTGGAAAGTGAAATTGAATGTGAATGACTGAACATAATGATTGAATTTGTGTAATAAATTTCATTCCAACAATACATGAAATATAAAGGCAGTTATGACCTGAGTGGCCAGCGAAAAAGGGCTTAAAGCTCATACATCTGTGGTAAGAGCCTATGGCTCAATATGTAAAATGAGTCCTGTATCCCTAACGGATAAGGGATAGTATGCAAGCGATCGATATCCACAACAGATATGAAACAGTAAAAAAGGTACTTAGTCACAACAACGTGATAAATGAATTTAAGTCTCATAAACACATACACATATGATATAAATAAATTGAACAATTGTAATGTTTTGAGGACTTTTATTGTATGAATTATGTGAATGCTTATCAATGATATGTTCTACATGATAATGAAATAATGACTAGTATGGATTTTGAAATGTGATAAATGTAACAAAGTGTTTCGTGATATTACATGATCATAACTGAGATGATGTGAATTATACGATAATATAAATTGTTGTGCTACATGACATGAGTGAACTATCGAGGATTGTAAATCAACTGAGTTTGCAATACTCAACCAAATTGCAACGTTGGCATTTCAAGTTTGAGAGAGTGAAGACTTAGCTTCTAAGACTGCTTATAAGAGATCTTGTTCAGCATTTAGATAGAAGTTATGGCTCAAAGTTCGATTAGCTGGGACTGAAGGATTAGTCTTAATTTTTGTTAATTCCTCATATATGTAGCATACTTTGTAGACAAAGCTGTGGACTCTAATAGGTTGATATTGTATAAACATAGATGATAGATTTAATGCTACATTGTAAATCATGGTTTATGAAATGAAATAAGGAAATTTGGGGTTTTAGACATTGTGTTGTTTATGATTTGAATTTATAATGCCATGCAATACGTGAAAGTGATTAAGTTAGAATGTCATTTCTGTCTGGCATATGCACGTACATCCAAGGGGTATAGGGACGTGTATCAGAGGGGAGTGGGGTCCTTCACTATGTCTGTAATGAATGAAAGCTATTAAAAGTGTTATATGTTAATTAATGCATTTCATCACATCGATATGCTTGATCAGATAAAGAAGTTGACATCGAAGTAACCAGTGAAAAAGAGCTTAAAGCTCAGAAATATACATAAAAAGCCATAGGGTCAGTATTAAAATGAGCTCGGTATCCACAATGGGTACGGGATAGTTATTAATGAGACTGATATACACAACAGATACGGGACAATTAAAAAGGTGCTCAGTCATCACAAAGTAACAATGAAAGTGGAGTTACATGTGCATTGCATATAAAAATTGGCATGTGTTATATGAATGATTGAAATGAATTAACTGTACCATTTTGAAGTGGAAATGTCAAATTGTGTTTACAAATTGTATTTGTTTAAGCATGATGAAATGTGAAGTGATATGAAATGTTTGATGGTATGCTTTGTTCATGAAATGAAATGTGAATTGTCCTTGGGTTTGATTTGAGTCAGCACATCAAGGATGGTTCACTAACTAAGTTTGCAAAACTCTTCAAAATTGCAAATATTAATTTTCAAGTACGAGGACAACTTAGCTCTTAAGGTAAAGTAGTTGAATTCTAGTTCTATTCAATTTGGACTTAAGAATGGCTCAAAGTTCGGTCAATTGATATTGAGGATTTGGGTTTATTCTCCTTGGAAGTGGGGTGTTACATGTTTTTTGTATCAGAGCATGGATTGGCATCCATAGGGACATATAAGAACATATAAACATGATATACAGTAAGAGACTCAGATATTAATGAAGATTATTGTTTATTATAGGTTATCCACTCTTGGAGATCAAGTTGCAAAGTTAGCGGACCAAGAGTTTGTAGGAGCCAATAGAGAGTCTCCAGTACCTCGATCTGACCAAATGCCTTAGAGAATTCCTGAGACGAGAGAAAGGAGATATGATAAACTTAGGAAATAGAGGGTTGTAGACTTCTATGGAAGTACAGACCCTGTTGAGGCAGAAGGTTGGCTAGAGATAATAGAAAGGATCTTTGATCAAATGGACTGTGGGTCAAATGAAAGGTTTGACTACACAGTCTCGTTACTGTAAGGTCTAGCTTATCAATGGTGGAATACTATTCTAGGCAGTTCCACCTGACCTTGTGGATTAACGTGGGAAGATTTTATGAAAGTCTTCAAAGAGAATTACATGATGAAGATCTACCTAGATAGGAAGATGAAAAAATTTTTGGATCTAAAGCAAGGAAGTCTCTCAATAGCTAAATGTGAGATATGATTTAATGAGTTAATGGGGTATGCTACTGCCTTGATTCGGACTGAGGAGGACAAATGTAGACTGTTTGACGAAGGGCTAAATATGGAGATCAAGACAAGGTTGGCTATTACTAATTTGGGTAGTTTTACAAAACTACAAGCCGCCTCAATCCAAATTGAGCAGTTATTAAAAGATGGACAAGGAGAATATAGATAGGAGTTCAGAATGAGGGGATAAAGTAAGTCTTAAATTGACTCAAGTAGAAGGTTCAGTAAACGCCAGAATAGATCTTTTTGACCACCAACTAGATAGAGACAGTCAAGGTTTAGACCGATGGGCAGTTTTGCACAAGCTGGTAGTGGTAGAGATGCAACATCTGGGCAGATGCATAACCGTGAACACTACGGAACATAAAATGATGGTGAATATTAGAAGTTATCGGGAGCTTGCCTTCGTTGTAACTCTTTTAAGCACCTGATTAGAGACTATCCCACAACTTTTGGGGTACAACCTAAAGTGAGGGAAGGATTAGTAATTGAGATTATTATCCAATAGAACAGAGTTAGTGGATAAGGACAGAGAGACAAAGGTATAGGCAGAATAAGTTTAGCTGGTCCCACTATCAGTGGATTAACGTGGGAAGATTTTATGAAAGTCTTCAAAGAGAATTACATGATGAAGATCTACCTGGATAGGAAGATGAAAAAATTTTTGGATCTAAAGCAAGGAAGTCTCTCAATAGCTAAATGTGAGATATGATTTAATGAGTTAATGGGGTATGCTACTGCCTTGATTCGGACTGAGGAGGACAAATGTAGACTGTTTGACGAAGGGCTAAATATGGAGATCAAGACAAGGTTGGCTATTACTAATTTGGGTAGTTTTACAAAACTACAAGCCGCCTCAATCCAAATTGAGCAGTTATTAAAAGATGGACAAGGAGAATAGAGATAGGAGTTCAGAATGAGGGGACAAAGTAAGTCTTAAATTGACTCAAGTAAAAGGTTCAGTAAACGCCAGAATAGATCTTTTTGACCACCAACTAGATAGAGACAGTCAAGGTTTAGACCAATGGGCAGTTTTGCACAAGCTGGTAGTGGTAGAGCTGCAACATCTGGGCAGATGCATAACCGTGAACACTACGGAACATAAAATGATGGTGAATATTGGAAGTTATCGGGAGCTTGCCTTCGTTGTGACTCTTTTAAGCACCTGATTAGAGACTATCCCGCCACTTTTGGGGTACAACCTAAAGTGAGGGAAGGATTAGTAATTGAGATTATTATCCAATAGAGTAGAGTTAGTGGATAAGGACAGAGAGACAAAGGTATAGGCAGAATAAGTTCAGCTGGTCCTACAGT
This sequence comes from Erythroxylum suave, assembly GCA_027563595.1. Taxonomy (NCBI): domain Eukaryota; kingdom Viridiplantae; phylum Streptophyta; class Magnoliopsida; order Malpighiales; family Erythroxylaceae; genus Erythroxylum; species Erythroxylum suave. The sequence goes on from JAOSBN010109533.1 coordinate 51,338, forward strand.
CAGGACTAAGGTGCAGAGTAATCAGCTGCAATCTCAAGCCATAATATATGTTATCACCAGACAGGAGGCACAGAACTCACCAAATGTAGTAGCAGTGTGTTAAATGTCTTTCAATTTGAAGCATTTGCATTGTTATATCCAAGACCTACACATTCATTTTTCACACCGCATTTAGCATTTAAACTTCATTGTGATAGAGAGTTATTGAAATGTGGCTTAGAAATGAGTACACCGATAGTAGTACTATAGTGATAGGAGAAGTGGGTAAAGGGTGTATGATTCGGGTTGATCAAGCAGAATTGGAAGCTAATTTGATAATATTGCAATTAAGAGTGATAGATCTCATCTTAGGTATGGATTGGCTTACTGCTCATAGGGCTGTGATGACTTGCTACACTAAGGAGGTAATTATTGAATCTCTTAATCAGCCAAGAGTAATTTTTTAAGGTGTTAATCAAGCAGCACCAGCTAGATAGATTTCGTTACTGAGTGCTCTATGACTGATTCGAGGTAGATGTAAGGCTTATCTGGCCTATGTACTTGACACTCAAATTGAGAAGATAGTGCAGGATATTCCTATTGTTAAGGATTTCCGGGATGTGTTTCCCACTGAATTATCTAGTTTACCCCCAGATAGGGAGATAGAGTTTGCTATTGACCTAGTTCTAGGTACTGCTCCTATTTCTATTCCTCCATATAGGATGACACCTACGGAACTTAAGGATCTTAAGGCTCAGTTGTAGGAGTTATTAGAAAAGGGTTTTATCAAACCTAATATGTCATTATGGGGAGCTTCGATTTTGTTTCTGAAGAAGAAAGATGGGATTTTGAGATTATGCATTGATTATAGGCAGTTGAAATAGGTGACAGTGAAGAAAAAGTATCCATTACCAAAAATTGATGATTGACTTGATCAGTTACTGGGAGCTTAGGGTTTACTAAACTAGATTTGAGATTATGGTACTATTAGTTAAAGATAGCAGAGGTTGATGTAAGAAAGAGTGCAACTAGAACTAGATATGGGCATTTTGAATTTTTGGTGATGCCTTTTAGATTAACTAATGCTCTGATCGTTTTTATGGTTTTGATGAATAAGGTATTCCAACCTTATTTAGATTTTTTTGTGATTGTATTCACAGATGGTATTTTAGTTAACTCGAAAATTATAGAAGAACATTTTGAGAATTTAAGGTTAGTCCTACAGATAATGAGGGAGAAGCAATTGTATGCCAAGTTCAGTAAGTGTGAATTTTGGCTTATTCAAGTAGTATTCTTGGGTCATATAGTGTCTAGATAGGGCATTAAGTAAACCTAAAGAAATTGGAAGCAGTAATGAAGTAGGAAGCTCCAAGGAATGTGTCTGAGATTCAGAGTTTTCTTGGATTAGCTAGTTATTATAGAAAGTTTGTCGAGGGTTTTCATTGATCTTAGCCTCTTTAACAAAACTTTTAAGGAAGAATATACCTTTCAAATGGAGTGATGAATCACAAGGAGTTTTAAGGAACTAAATCATCAGTTAACTACAGCACTAGTGTTAGCTATTTCATCAGGATCTAGAGGTTATGTTATGTATAATGATGCTTCACACCAGGGATTAAGATGTGTACTGATGCAGTATGGTAAAGTGATTGCATATGCATCGAGGTAGTTAAGGTTTTTGGTTTATGATTTAAATCTTATTGCAATGGTGTTTGCTTTGAAAATTTGGAAACATTATTTATATAGTGAGACATTTCAAATATTTAATGATTATAGAAGTTTAAGATATTTGTTGAGTTAGAAAGAACTGAATATGAGACAACAGTGGTGGATTGAAGTGTGGAAAGATTATGATTACACAATAGAGTATCACCCAGGTAAAGCTAATGTAGTAGCTAATAAATTAAAGAGGAAATCTAATAATATCATGGCTTAAGTATAGTTATTGAGGTTACCAAACCTAGCTAATCTGAGAGCATTGAATGTTAAGTTGAATTTGGGATAGAATGAAGTATTGTTGGCTATGTTAAAACTTAGACGATGTTACATGAAAGGATCAGAAAAGCCTAAAGTTTAGATCTAGAATTTGTGAAGCTTACTGAGAAGTTGAAAGTGAATCAGAATTGAAAGTTTGAATTAAGAAATGATACATTGTAATTGAAGAAAAGATTATGTGTACCTCATGTGGATGATCTAAGGAAAAAGATTTTAGAGGAAACACATATAGCAGCTTATGCTACGCATCTTGGTACCCGTACCAAGATATACAATACACTGAAACAACATTTCTAGTGGCCTAGGATGAAGAAGCAATTGGTTGAATATGTAGCTAAATTTTTAACATGTCAACAAATAAAGGCAGAGTATTAGGCTCCAGTTGGGAAGTTACAGTCATTGCCTATTCCAGAGTGGAAATGGAAGAGGATTACTATAGATTTCATTATGGTTTAGTCGAGCACTCCGAGGCAATATGGTTCATTATTGACTGATTGACAAAGTTGACCCATTTCTTACTAGTGAGAGAGACTAATACACTGGATCAGTTAGCTCAGAGAATGTAAATGAGATAGTGAGGTTACATGGGGTCCTAGTGTCTATTGTATCAGATCGGGATCCCAAATTTACTTCTAGATCTTGGAGTAGTTTGCAAACAACTTTGGGTACAAAGTTGAACTTTAGTACAACCTTTCATCCTCAAAAAGATGGACAAAGTGAGAGAACTATTAAGACTATTGAGGATATGCTTAGAGCTTGTGTTTTAGAGTTTCAAGGAGCATGATGTCAGTATGTGGCTCTGATTGAATTTGCATATAACAATCATTTTCATAGTGGTATTGGTATGGCTCCATATGAGGCATTATATGGCAGAAAGTATTATTCACCTTTTTATTGGGATGAAGAGGATCTAAGGATTGTTGAAGGTCCAGAACTGATTCAAGATATTGTTGATAAGGTAAAACTAATTCTTAAAATAATAAAAGTGGCTAAAGATATACAGATGAGTTATATGGATCAGCACTGAAGAGCTATGGAGTATCAAGTGAGAGATAAGGTGTTTATGAGAGTATCACCTTCGCGAGAAGTACTAAGGTTTGGTAAAAAGATATAGTGGTTCATATGAGATTATTGAGAGAATTGGACCATTGGCTGATAAGTTAGCATTACCAGTGGAGATGTCTCAGATTCACAATGTTTTTTATGTGAGTATACCGATAAGTGTAAATTGCATCATGTTTTATGGAATAGTTTGATATATGTTTAACTATTAATTCAATCATCTAGTATGTGTTTAGGTTAGAATTGTGTCAATTTTTTAATTATGTGTTTTAAGTGTTTTATGGATTAGTACAAGCTTTTGAGCTTAAATGTTATGTTTTTGAGGTACCTTGATGTGTTTGTTAGTGTTTCAAGGTCAATATCAAAGAACATATGAGTTTTGAAAGACATTTCAAAAGACATTTGACCAAAAAAACGGCCCAAGATCATGACAGAAGGCTTAGACATAGGCCACGATCATGGCCTGCATAAAACAGATGTGCAGTCACTTCTAAACTTCATGTTTTGAGGGATTTTTTGGACCTTTCCGACCCCAAAAAAACCCTAGTTTAACCCTAAACACAAAAAAGTAAATAGAACAATAGGAACATAAAGAGCAACTTTTGCATCAGCTACCATTGAGAAACCTTAGAGAGAGTTCATCTAGAGATTGAGAAAGAGAAGAAGAAGAGAGACGTGGAGAAGAAGGCAATGCAAAGTACTTCCCAGAATTAGAGGTTTCTCAACGTTGCTGCCTCCATCATCCATTTAGATCTTATTTTTCATGTATTTTAAATTTTATTAATGTATAGAATTGAAATAATCGTTGATGATAGGATTATGTGAATGTTGAGGATGTCAAAACTCAACTTCAGGTTGTTTTTATCTTTGATTTTAAGTTTTATGTTATTTCTATTCATTATGATTGATTTCTGAGATTGTATAATTCAGTAATAGACTGAGAGAGTTAATCGAATGAAAAATAATTAAATTGGGCTAACGAGAGTTAGGTGATTTAATAAGAATGAGAAATTAATCAAATTAGTAATTGTGTGAAGAGAGATCTCATATAAGATCCCAATAGTCTATTGGAAAACTTCAAATCTAATTAGGGTTTGGATGGATTATTAATTGAGATATTGCAATTTTCCATAAGCTGATTAGGGTTTATAATTAGGGTTAATGGTTATAACTCGAGAGAGAGTAATAAACCCTAGGATTGTCTAGGACCAATAATCCAATATTTCATAATCAATTAGGTTGGTGTTAAAGATAGTGAAAATTCCCCTTTCTCTCAATTGATAGTTCCTTATGTCGATTCTTGAATGCTTGCATTGCAATTGTTAATTTTTTAATATTTCGTGATTGATTCTTGAATTGAATTACTTGATTTAATTGCATTTCTATTTTAGTTTCGTTATAATTTGAATATTGCGTATTGTTTTGGCTTTAGATTTTAGGATTAGATTAACCCTCCTCATAGGATCAACACCTTAGGTACTACACGAATGACCCCTATGTTTGTGGATTATCAAGGTTAAATATTAAAACTTACATATATCAAAAAATTGCGATCATATGCTCAGGAGATATCGGTCTGATCTGACACATATGTTGCCTACATAGGAAATTAAAGTTGCAAGTAATATGAGTTATGTTGAGGAACGGATTAAAGTAGTAGGTTATCAAACTAAACAGTAGAGAAATCAGGTGATCCCATTGGTTAAGTCTTTTGGAGGAATCATTCAAGACAAAAAGCCACTTAGGAAGTAGAGGAGAGCATAAGGAAACAATACCCCTATTTGTTTGATCATAAATTTCTTAAAGGGGGAGGATTGTAATATCCCAATTTCTATATTAAGGGTTAGAGCCCTAGACAATTGGATATGAGAAATAGAATTGAGAAATTATGAAATGCATTGCATACACATGCATATCATTAACATACACACATGGAATATATTTTTGTACATATTGCAAATACTATATATGCACTCAATTGACATACTCGGGGGTATGAACGATTTAAAATGGTTATGATGTGAATTGTGAGCTTTTATGTCTTAAATTTTGGTCTGATGGTTATAACTATTAGTTCAGAATTTATTTGTTACAATTGCGAGATTTATAAATTTATGTGTATTTTTGGACTAGGAAAAATGCCAAGTGGCAAGTGGTAGTAGAAATAAGTGACACATGGTAATAGAAATGAATGACACGTGGCATTAGGATTAATTGACAAGTGGAATAGAAAATTGGGTAACAAATGGCTTGGAGATTGAGAGAAAAAATGGATTAGTTGTTAAAAGACAAGTGGAACCGCAAGAAGATGACATGTGCCAAGTGAAAAATGTAACAACACTTGCCACTCACCACTAGCAATACAAACTTATTGAAAAACCATATTTGCCTTTCATTCTACTTTTGCTACATGCTTTCTTCATTTTCTTCTTTCTTATCTCCATCTTATGACACTCTCACCCACCCTTGCCACGTTGACTTTTGTCTAAATGCCTACACAAGCCACTCCAACGAAATTTGGTTGTCTTCTTCTTGATGACGAAACTCATATCTATTCTCATCTTGTTCCTGAAATGTTGATGATCGTGTAAGTGGACGAGCTAGGTTAACCCATGATTTGAAGAAGTTTGTGAGTTAAACAGTAAGTATATTATTGATCTTTATGGCTTGTTCAAAAAAAAATCATTTTTATGATTATTTGGGGATAAATTGATGATGTTAGTGGTGTTTGTTAATAAATGTATAGATAGGTTCGACGTTCTGTTTTTGTATAGACGATAAGTCATAGTTTATGGATTGTTTTATGGATGATATTGAGATATAATTATGGTAAAAATGATGAGAAAATGAAGTTTAAATGTTGAACCATGAAGTAGATGTGTTGGATATAGTATGTAAGGGTCAAAACCTAGAAAATTGGAAGAAGAAATTGGCTTGAAATTTTCAAATGGCATAACCCACGATTGTGGGAATGCCTCCATGACCATGGGAAATGCTTGCAAGGTGAAAATGTTTTCGGATGACACATCCCGTGATAATGGGATGGCCTCCATGATCGTGGGAAAGGCCTTGATGTTTCAATGATCATGACTTGTGATTTAAGGATACATACCTGTGGAAATAGTCAAATTAAGCATACATTAATCATAAAATATCTATATATATTTATTTTTTATTTATGGTTGAAATTTTAGATGAATTATCAATTTAGTAATATGTATAAATGTGTGTATTGCATGATTTAGACAGACAAGTTGAACGCCAGCATCCAGACATTGCCAGTTCGTCGAGGCAATAGCTATCTGGAGAGTACTATGAGTCAACCTAGATGTTTCTCACTAGGATTGATTGTATTTTCTTAAATTTCAATTATTGAAATGTTATTGATGTGATTGTGATAATTCTAAACATTAATGGTCCAAGGAGTAGGATAATGTTGATGGTAAAACCTATCTGCTTGTTTTATGTCCAAAACCACAAGTAGTTAAACAGAACGGATATCGATCCCATAAGGATTGATGCCTAGACAATGCTTAATTTAGACACAACTTTATTTAAGAAACGAAATTGCTTAATGAAAATAACCTGGAAATTAAACTGAAAATAAAAGACTAACACAAAGCAATGGGCAATAACAATATGCAGAAAATATGAATTCAAGAATCGAAATGCTAGAGATTACTTTTTCCCTCTTTTGTCTCTCTCATATTTTATTGATTGAATTATGTCTCATCCTAGATTTCTAAATGTACTAATCACCCTCTTTGAAGGTGTAACTATTTTTCATTAATTGAATTAATGGGAATCAATTGAACGATCTCTTAACCTAGCCAATGACTCTACCAATTCAACTAGTTATTAAGCTATCCTATTGGTAATCAATTGACTAGTCAAGATCCCTCTTCTAACTATTCAATCAACGTGATGATTGCTAGTCTATTGGTCACCAACTCTCATTGCACAGTCCTACATAAATCTCATCTCACTCACTCTTGATTTCTTGCAAGATGAAAATTAGGAACAACAATCAACAAAGATAATTGCATTCAATTCAATAAAATAGGAATTCTAACAAAATAGTTTCATAGCAATCCCCACAATGAAATCAGCATAACATGGTCTCTATAACATCATCAAAAATAAAATAAACCATTTTTACAAAGACTAGAAGGAATGAAAGTGACAGAAAATTGAATATGAGGTCTCCTTCTCTTCTTTGCCAAAATCTGGAGTTTTGGTGTTAATGAGCTATTTTGCCCAATCTTGATAATGAACCTTGTCTTCAATCCTTCCTCAAGGCTCCAAACATGTGTTCTTCACTCAAGGATGATGTTTCTATAGGAAGGTGTCACCCCTTTTGAAGATAGAGGCTTAATTGTATTTAAATAGCCCAAAAACCCTAGGTTTAATGAAGCCTCGCAGATTGCCTTCGGATTACAATTCCTATGTACGTGGGAATTTGCCTAATTCCCACGAGCGTGGGAATTGGTCACAGACACTCTTCATTTCTTTTGTAACTCCCATGTCTATTGGGAATGTGCATGATTCCCACGAACGTGGGAATTGGGGATAGAACCACTCTTCTTGTCTTCTCTTCTTTGATCTTTTGTTTAACCTCCAAATTTCTCCTTCTTCTTTCCTACACAAAAATAGTCAATTCTTATCCTCAATTAGCATCAAACACACAAGAACAGCAATGGAAATCAAACTTAATGAAAACATACAAAATGAATCCTAAACTAGAACAATAAACAACAATTATACGAAAAAACGTATGCCAAATTCCTATAAAAACATAACCTAATGCACACCTATCAGGTAACTGAGATTATATTGGGAGTGTTCATAATTGAATGTGAATCTGAAAGAAATAAGTGTACTCAACGAATTGTTAAATGTTGAACTTAGGTTTGATGAATATAAAAAATGAATGTCGATAATGAATGAAAGCTATTGAAAGTGTTATATGTGAATTGATGCGTTTCATCACATCTGATTGTGACCGAAATGACTAGTAAAAAAGAACTTAAAGCTCAAAAATGTGCATAAATAGACATAGGCTTAGTATTAAAATGATCCCAGTATCCACAATGGGTACAAGAGAGTTATTAATGAGTCTAGTATCCATAACAGATATGGGACAGTTAAAAAATTGCTCAGTTACACAAAGTGACAACGAAGGTGGAGTCACATGTGAATTGCATATACAAAATGATATGTGTCGTATGAATGATTGAAATGAATTAATTGTAATGTTCTAAAATGGTAAACTGAAATTGTAACGCCTACATACCCCTTGGGAGGATATGCAGATGCTACACAAAAGAAAACCAAAATAACCCATAAAATACTAAAGCATTTCAAGAAACTCAAGGAACATACATTTTAGATTAGAAATGGTTAGGTCATATTCAGAACATAACATGCACATGGTACTTATTACATAGAAGCCTTAAATCGAAATACAAACTATATTATGGTTATTACAAACCATTAAACAAAACACAAAATACTAAATGTCTTATTACATTAGAAAATAACTCAAAAATAAATTGAACATTTCTAGAACAAAACACATTCTTCTCAACCACTGTGGTAGTTTTTGTGCCAGCCCTTAAATCTTCTTATCAAAACCTACATAGAGGCAAAAGCATTATGCTAAGCATATAATGTACTAGGGAATGACTAAACAAGATAAAATCTGACAATTTTTTCTAACAAACGTCTAGTATTCATATGCACTGAATCATATCAAAGGTCAGAAAATATTTAATTATTCAAATTATTAAACATTCCAATTTTATTTGCATCATAAAAAAATGTGCTTGCTTCAAACTCACAAATATCTAAATAAAATATTAGGATCACAAAACAAAACCTTAAAGTATCTGAACAAATCTTGTTTATATCAAAACAACATTCAACTGTATCAGAACTGAACTTAACTTATATTGAAATTGAACATATTAGAACACATAAAACAAGGTAGCCTGCTAATCGTTTTTACAGAAGTGGGTAACAAGACCAGAATAGGAGATACCTATGATTGGTATTACAGAACAAGAGAGACTTATGTCTCGATACCAAAGTGACCTTATCAGGATATATTGTAGTGTCAATATCAGGAGAGGCTTATGTCTCAGACACCAAAGTGTTGACACCTTAAATGTGTCCAGGAGCAACAGCAGACCCCTCTAGACACGCCTATTTACCCATAACTAGGACTTGACTATTTTAAAACAATCCATTTCAGATTTCACAATCAGAAGTAAATATGTTATGTCCTTATTCCACTTTCCTCAAATTGAACATATATATATATGCACGTCTAACTAATCATACCTTATAAGCATATACATTTGCAATAATGCATCATTAAAGGCATTATGAATTTACATATACCATATCATGACGCAAGGTTCCAATTTGTAAACAATCATATTCAATTCACATCACAAAAACCTTTTGAAACGTATTGGTATTCATAGGAACACATTCATTTTTAAACACATCATTCTTTTCAACATTAGACATATTATTGATTAACCTCAAATTTTTTAAGTAATTACCTCCATTAATAAACCACAACTCAATTAAATTTTGCTACATTATTCTAAAATCATCTAGGTTCATTTCTAATCTTAATTAAGTTTAATTAAACCATTGTTAAAATCGCTAACCTAATATATGTCAACCATTTCACAAAACCAAGTCTTTCACCTTCATAACCCTTTCCCAGATTTTCTTAGGATAGGGTTTGGGACAGTTTTGTATAGCCATTCTGACATAGAAATTAAGGTTTTTAGGCAATACGTACTTCTAGAAAAATGTTCCTCTATGCCTTAAGTTTCTAATGAACTGAAGCTAATAAAATTTGGTTCATTAATCCTATAGTTTTACCTAAAATACTACAGATTGTTCTCATACAGTCACAATAACCAAAACTTAACTTTAGGATAAATTTCAAAACCCTTGGAGACAAAACTAAAATTCTATTCCTTTATACAAAATTGTAGAAATATGTATTTAGTTTAATATACAATTGAAATCACTCCCTTTTGTCAAGTTATGGCTAAAATACCGATGTCTGTTCAATGAAATCATACACCTTCAACACCCCTTCACCATAGTTCATCAATTCCACTTCAATTCCATCTTTTTCATGCAACAATTCCACATCAATTTTCATATCCATAACCAATTCAAAAATCATTCATCAACTAACTTACAAATCAGTATCTTTCACAAATCAAAACCAAACCAGAAATTGTCATACAAGAATCAATTTGCAGCATTCAATCCTCATCATCTTAACACATATTTCACACCAATTCAAATCACATACCACTTGTTTTAATACATGCTGTCAAGTTTAAAATTCCATTACCTTCTTATCTTCAAATTTTGACTCCAAAAAACCAGCTAATCCAGCAAAAACCGAAATAGCATTGCATTGTTAAACCAAAATTATTTTTCCAACACTTCCAAGCAATCAGCACACATCTAAGATTAAGGTGAAAGTAGGATGCTCTTAAAACCAAAAAGATAGCATCATAGGAAGAAATAACTTAAGGTAACTTTCTTGATATAGTATCCTACCAAGATTCCAAGTAAAAATGATCCAATCTCTAAAAAAATTCTAGAAGTTGAGAGGGAATGAGAGTTTCGGTAAAGAGGAGTGAGGAAGAGGGTGAAGAAAATTCCAGCAGAAAATTTGCCACCTTTGGATGCTAGGTGTCATCAAACTCCTTAAGCATGTGTCAACTAACATGTCATGTCATGTAACACTTGATTATGCTGCCATTTGTCACCTTAATATGTTGCCATTAGTCACCTACAAATCAGTCCACATGTCACCCCAAAATTGGTCCACTTGTCATATAATAATTGATCCAATTGTCACATATTTAATTATACCAAATGTCACTCAATTATATACTTAATAATCCTAATTTTTCATGTACCAACTTGTCTTGCCATTTAACAATTTCCTACCCCAAATGTTCATTTTAATATATCAATTCTCTAATGGTATTAATTACTCCCAACTCACTAAGTCCGAACCATTAACAAAAATTCAAGTCAAATAGTCAATTCTCAATCATGTCACAATTTTTAACACCTATCATATATGTACTTTAATGAACATGTAACATTACCACTAGGGTACAATTTGGGGCCTTACAATTCTCTCCCTTTTAAAAAAATTCCATCCTCGAAATTCATACCTGATCAAAATAGTTAAGGATACTGAGCCCTTTTGGTCTCTTTTGGTTCCTATGTTGCTTCTTCGAGTCCATGGTGTTGCCATAGTACTTTAACCAAAGGTATTTGTTTATTTCTAAGTTGTCAGATGTCTCTAGCTAAAATAGACACAAGTCCTTCTTCATAAGTCAAATCCGATTATACTGGAATTTCTTATATAGCAATCTTATGTGTATCATCAGACTGACATCTTCTCAACATCGAAACATAAAACACATTAGGTAACTTGGCCAACTCTCCAGGAAGAGGCAATTGATAAACTGTTGGTTCAACTCTCTTAAGAATCTCATAAGAACCAATGTATCGTCGACTGAGCTTACCTTTCTTCCCCAACCTAAGTATGTGTTTCCATTTGATATGTTCAGGAATGGCTTATCATTTACCTGTTATGCAATATCTTCTCTCTTTAAATCAGCATAGGACTTTTGTCTATCACTGGTAGCTTTCAATCTTTGTTGATTAACTTCAATTTTCTCTTCAGCATCTTTCATAATATCAAGCCTAACTATCTTGTTTTCACATAATTCAGTCCAATAAATCAAAGTTCTACACTTCCTACCATATAGAGTTTCATAAGGCACCATGCCAATACTAGTCTAATAACTGTTGTTTTAAGCAAACTCCATCAAATAAAGATAGTTATCCCAACTTCCTAGAAATTCTAGCACACAATGTCAAAGCATATCTTCAAATATGTGGATAACCCATTCAGATTGTCAATTTGACTGGGGATGTAAAGTGGTACTAAACTTGACTTGAATACCCAAAGCCTTTTGCAGACTTTTCCATAATCTTAAAGTAAATCAAGGATCACTATTAAAAATAGTAGATAGTGGTACCTCATTCACCTCACTATCCCATTCACATATAGGTCTGCAAGCCTATCCAATGGATAATCAGGACAAACAGGCAGAAAGTGAGCAGACTTGGTGAACATATCAATATCACCCATGCAGCATCATGCTTCCTTTGAACAAGAGGAAGTCTAGTGACAAAATCCATGGTAATGTTATCCCATTTCCATTTAAGGAACAGAAATAGGATGTAACAAACTAGATGGGACTTGGTGCTCAACTTTCACCTACTGACTTATCAAACATTTAGATACATAATCCACTACATCATATTTCATAACTGACCACCAGTAATGTTGCTTTAGATCTTAATACATCTTATTTCCATAATAATGAATTGTAAAGATAGTATTGTAGGCCTCAAACAATAACTTTCTCTTCAATTCATCATTAGCTAGCACACATAATCAATCTTTATAATACAGATCACCATCTCCTTTCCCAGAAAAGTCTAGTTGTTTACTTTCCCGAGTCACCAAAATAAGTTTTTGCAACTTATCATCAACTTTCTATGCATCACAAACTTCTAGCCTCAAAGGTAGGCCTAGCTTTCAATTAAGCTATTAAATCCTTACTAGATACAAGTCTTCTTTCATTTTGTTACACTGATAATGCTGAAATAGTCTTCCTACTCAAGGCATTAGCCACGAACTTAGTCTTACCTAGATGGTAATCCATAATACAGTCATATTCTTTAAACAATTCTAACCAACATCATTGTCTCATATTAAGTTCCTTCTAAGTAAGCAGGTACTTCAAACTTTTATGATCAGTAAAAATCCTACACTTTTCACCATAAAAGTAGTGTCGCTATATTTTCAAAGCAATCACTACTGCTGCAAATTCAAGATCATGTGTAGGCTAGTTCTGTTCGTGAGGCTTCAGTTGCCTAGAGGCATATGCAGCTACCTTTCCACCCTACATCAAAACATAACCCAAACCATTTCTAGATGCATCACTAAACATAACATATTCCTTACCAGTTAAACCAATACAGGAGCTTCAGTAAGCATTCCTTTTAGTTCATCAAAACTAGCTTGACTTCTAACAGGCCATGCATACTTCACTCCTTTTTGTAGCAGTTTATTCAAAAGGGATGTTATCATCGAGAATAACTTCACAAACCGATGATAGGAACCCAAAAAATCTAGGAAACTTCTCATTTCTGTCACATTCTGTGGCAGCTTCCAGTTAACAACTGCTTTAATCTTGTTGGGATCAACTCTAATTCCTTGAGAAGAAACAACGTGTCCTAGAAAAGATACCTCCTGAAGCCAGAAATCACACTTACTTAGTTTGACATACAACTACTTTTCCTATAGGGTTTGTATCATAACCCACAGAAGCTTAACTTGATCATGCTTATTCTTGGAATAGACCAGGATATCAGCGATAAACACCACTACAATCTAGTCTAAATAGGGCCTAAACACTCTATTCATCATATCTATGAATGCACGTGGAGGATTAGTTAACCCAAATGGCATCACCAAGAATTCATAATGCCCATAATGGGTCTTAAATGCATTTTTCAAAACATCTACATCCTTTACTGGAAATTGATAGTATTCTAATCACAAATCTATCTTGGAAAATACTCATGCACCTTTCAATTGACTAAAAAGATCTTTTATTCTTGGTAAGGGATACTTTTTCTTCACTATGACTCTATTCAGTTGCATGTAATTAATGCACATTCGGAGAGTACCATCTTTCTTCTTAACAAATAAAACCAGTGCTCCCCAAAGTGAGACACTGGGTCTAAAGAACCTCTCATCTAGTAATTCTTGCAATTGCAATTTCGACTCCTTCAGTTTAGAAGGAGCCATCCTGTACGATGCTTTGGATATAGGAGTAGTGCCAGGCATAACTTCAATAGACAACTCTTATATCCCTTTCAAGAGAAATTCTAGGTAAATCTTCAGAAAACACATTCAGAAATTCATTCACTACTAGAATATCTTGCAGTTTACCACCCTCCTTCTTAGAATCAAACAGAAATGCTAGATAAGCTTCACATCCCTTCCTAAGGAACTTCTGAGCTAGCATAGCAGGTACCACATTAGCTAGAGAACTAATGTGGATGCCATGTAATATTATCTTTAGCTGATTAAGCTTCCTAAGCATAACTATCTTAGCAATACTTTCAACCACTGCCTGATGGTTGGATAACCAATCCATACTCAAAATCAAATCAAATTCATAAAAAGGCAATCTAATTAGATCTGTTATATATATTCTCATCCTTGGACAATAATAGGATAGTCTCTATAAACCTTATTAACCTACACACTATTACCTAAAGGACTGGTTACAAGAATATCATACTCTAACTAATCTTCATGCATCACTTTATTAGAAATATATCCAATAAAGATATAAGAATGAGTGGATCTAAGATCAATCAAAGCATGCATTTCAGAGTCAAAGAGAGAAACAGTACCCACAATGACTTCATGTGCATCCTAATCCTCACGAGCTTTCAAACCATAAGCTCGAGTTATAGTAGAAGGCACAATAGGATTATCAGAAGTTTCTAATATAATACTTGGGTTAGTTCTAATCTGACCAAATCCTCTATGACCCCTACTGTGTTCTCTATTTCCAACAGATGCATAAGTAACTTCTCTACTAGTTTATGATGTCTGAGGCTATCTCATAGGGCAATCGGCTATCAAATGCTCAATGCTACCACATCAATAACATGCATCTGTAGCTCTCCAACAAGTACCCCCAATGACTTCTAGAGCAATGAGGGCACTCTGGAGCACCAAAACCTCAACCCACAGAAGAATACCTACCAGAAGCAGTCGATGAGGGAAAGTTTTGTCTCCTTTCCCGAGCTACAAATCTTTGAATAAATTCTGGTACAGAAGAAACACCTTCACATCTCTACTTTCCCAAGGACTAGCCTCCTCTAGCAAAGCCCCTTCGCTGAGCCCTTTCTCTCTTCACCATCTCTTGCTTCTCTATCTTAATAGCAACTTGCACCAGCTAATGGTAACTTGATGTAAAAGAGTAATTGCCACCAAATGCCCTTTGATTGAATCATTCAAACCATCCTCAAACTGATGACACTGAAGCACCTCAGTAAGTATGGGTTCAGATGCATACTTGCTGAGTCGATTAAACTCTCTATCGTACTCAGTAATAGACAGGTTTCTTTGCTTTAGGTTTAGAAATTGGTTCCACTTCTCCTTTCTATAAGCTTCCGTCACATACTTGGCTTTAAATTCTTAGGAGAAGAAATCCCAAGTCAAAAACTCCAGTAATTGAGAATTTCTCATAACAAACTTCCACCATTCAAAGGCTACTCCCTGAAGAAGAGAGATAGCACAGTGCACTATCTGATCTGATGCGAAACTAATTTTATCTAACATCCTCTTCACCTTGTCTAACCAAAATTCAGCTCTTTCATACTCTTCTAGAGATGTTTCAGTAAATTCCTCTGCTTCATACTTTCGCAACTGATCAATCAGAGCCTTATGTGTTGTCATACGAAGTAGCAAAGTCTTCATCTCTTGCAACAGCTTAACCAAAGCCTCTCCTAAAGCTAGAGGCAGAAGTGGTGGTATTTCATCTTGATTCACCCCAGAGGGTCCAAATATTGATGGACTAGATCGCTCAGGATTATTACTCTGTGTAACCTCATCAAAGCTTCGTAAGATCTTTTCACATTTAATTCGAAAATCAAAACATGGAACAAACTGCATTAGACCAAACAAAACTCTCATATCCATGCATAAGCAATAGTTAAGCGCTGGTTAAACTAGAATCACCTAAACCAAGCTCTGATACCCAACAATGTAACAACCACATACCCCCCGGGAGGATATGCAGATGCTACACAAAACAGAACCAAAATAACCTAAAACATACTGAAACATTTCTAGAAACTCAAGGAACATGCATTTCATATTATAAATAGTTGGGCCATATTTAGAACATAACATACACATGGTACTTATTACATACAAGCTTTAAACCTAACTCTAAACTATATTAAGGTTGTTACAAACCATTAAACAAAATACAAAATACAAAATACAAAATAAAAAATACAACATATCTCATTACATTGAAAAATAACTTAAAAACAACTGAACATTTCCAAAAAACAAAACACAATGTTTTTGGCCACTACAGTTATCTTTGTCCCAATCTTTAAATCTTCTTATCAAAACCTACACAGAGGCAAAACCACCATGCTAAATATATAGCTTACTGGGGAATAACTAAATAAGATAAAATCTAGCAATTGTTACTAACAATTGTCTAGCATTCACATGCATTGAATCATATCAAATCTCAAACAATATTTAATTGTTCAAATTACTGAACATTCGAATTTTATTTACATCATAACAGAATATGATTGCTTCAAACTTACAAATATCCCAACAAAATATTAGAATCACAAAATAGAACTTTAAAGTATCTAAAAAAATCTTGTTTATATTAGAACAACATTCAACTGTATCAGAGCTGAACTTAACTTATATTAGAATTGAACATATCAAAACATAAAACAAGTTAGCCTGTTAATCCTTTTTACGAAAATGGGTAATGGAACTAGAATAGGAGATACCTATGATTGGTATCACAAAATAGGAGAGACTTACGTCTCAACACCGAAGTGGCCTTATTAGGAGGCTCCAAAGTGTCAATATCAGGAGAGACTTATGTATCAGACACCAAAGTGTCTATATTAGGAGACACCGAAGTGTTGACACCTTAAATGTTTCTAGGAGCAGCTACAAACCCTTCTAGGCATGCCTATTTACCCATGACTAGGACTTGACAGTTTTAAAACAATCCATTTCATATTTCACAACCATAATCAAAAGATGTTATATCTTTATTCTACTTTCCTCAAATTGAACATATATATATGCACATCCAACTATTCATACCTTATAGGCATAAACATTTGCAATAATGTATCATTAAAGGCATTATCTATTTACACATTCCATATCATGACACAAAGTTCCAATTCATAAACAATCATATTCAATTCACATCACATAAACCTTTTGAAATACATTGGTATTCATAAGAACACATTCATCTTTAAACACATCATTCTTTTTAACAATAGACACATTATTAATTAACCTCACATTCTTTAAATAATTACCTCCATTAAACCTCAACTCAGTTACCTTTTTCTCCATTAATCTAACATCATCTAGGTTCATTTTTAATCTCAATTAAATTTAGTTAAACCATTGTTAAACGCCTTAACCTTATATATGTCAACAATTGCACAAAATCAAGCTTTTCACCTTCCTACCCCTTTCCCAGATTTTCTTAGGACAAGTTTTGGGTCAATTTTATATGGCCATTCTGGCATAGAAACTGAGATTTCTAGGCAATATGTTCTTCTAAAAGATGTTTCTCTATGTCTCAAGTGTCTAATGAACTAAAGTTAATACAACTTGGTTCATTATTCCTAGAGTTATACCCAAAATACTATAGACTATTCTCATTTAATGATAGTAACCAAAAATCAACTTCAAGCCTAATTTCAAAACCCTTAGAGACAAAACTAAAATTTTATTCCTTTATGAAAATTATATAATATGTATGTAGTTTAATCTACAATTAAAATCACCCCATTTGGATAACTACGTGTCAAGTTATGGCTAAAATACCAATTTCAGTTCAGTTAATCCTTTACAAGTAACTCATACACCTTCAGCACCCCTTCACCACGTCAACAATTCCACTTTAATTCCATCTTACTCATGCCACAATTCCACATAAATTTTCATATCTAGAACCAATTCAAAATCATTCATTAAGTAACTTACAAATCAGTACGTTACACTCATCAAAACCAAACCAGAAATTATCATACAAGAATCATTTTTCCAGTATTCAATCCTCATCATCTTAACACATATTTCACGCCAATTCAAATCACATAACACTTGTTTTAACACATGCTTCTCAAGTTTAGAATTCTCTTACCTTATTATCTTCAAATTTTAACTCCAAAGAACCATCTAATCTAGCAAAAAATTGAAATAGCATTGCGTTTGTTAAACCATAATTATTTTTCCAACACTTCCAAGCAATCAACACATATGTAAGATTAAAGTCAAAGTAGGATGATCATAGCACCAAAAAGATAGCAACATAGGAGGAAATAACTTAAGGTAGATTTCTTAAGGTAGTATCTTACTAAGACTCTAGGTGAAAATGATCCAAACTCTAGCAAAATTCCAGAAGTTGAGAGGGAATGAGAGTTTTGGAAGAGAGGAGCAAAGAAGGGAGTGAAGAAAATTTCAAAAGAAAATTTGACACCTTTGGATGCTAGGTGTCATCAAACTCCTTAAACATGTGTCAACTAACATATCATGCCATGTAACATTTGATCATGTTGCCATTTGACACCTTAAGATACTGTCGTTAGTGACATACAAATCAGTCCACATGTCACCCCAAATTTGGTCCACTTGTCACATAATAATTTGTCCAATTGTCACACATTTAATTATACCAAATGTCACTTAATTATATGGCTAAACATCCTAATTTTTCATGTACCAACTTATCTTGCCACTTAACAATTTTTCCCACCCCAAATGTCCATTTTAATGCCTCAATTCTCTAATGGTATTAATTAATCCCAACTCACTAAGTCTAATCCATTAACCAAAATTCAAGTCATATGCAATTCTCAATCGTATCACAATTTTTAACACCTATCATACATATGCTTTCATGAACATGTAACATTCCAACTAGTGTACAATTTAGGGCCTTACAGAAATCATGTATACAAATTCTATTTGTTGAAGCATGATGAAATGTGAAGTGATATGAAATGTTTGAAGATATGCTTTATTTGTGAAATGAAATGTGAATTGTCTTTTTGTTTGATTTGAGTGAGCACATTAAGGATGGTTCACTCACTAAGTTCGCAAAACTCATCAAAATTGCAAATGTTGATTTTTAGGTATGAGGACGACTTAGCTCCTAAGGCAAGCTAGTTAAAGTCAAGTTCTGTTCAATTCCGACTCAAGAATGGCTCAAAGGTTGGTTAGCTGATATTAAGGAGTTATATAGAGTACTTTTGTTTATTCCTCATTTCATGTGAAACATTTTGTAAAGAAGGGTAAACTCTTATATGTTATGATACTGTATATATGAATTATATAGTGAAATGCTACATTGTAAACTATGTTTCATAAATGGAAATGAAGGGTTGATCTTTTGAATATTTGTGTTTTATGTATGAAACCAAAATAAGTTAATGTGATTGCTCTAACATGTCGCTTTCATACGGTATGTTCTCAAATGTCCTTGGGATGTTCGGGTTTATGCTCTACGTAAGTGGTGTGTTACAAATATTGGTATATGCTTTAATCTTATCTCCTCCATATGTTACAAATATTGGTATATGCTTTAATCTTTTCTCCTCCATGTATACCACAAGTCTATATTTTTTAAGAAAGATTGGTCTGTTATTGATGTGCCCATACCCCATCTTAAAAATCCTATTTAATCTTTATATGTAGCTAAATCCAAAGACGAGGTAAATCTATTCACTAATCAAAACTTCATTTAATCCTTCTTACTTTCAATTCTTCATAGCATATAAGAGCATTAGAGGGTCGATTGGTCTCTCATTAATAAAGAAGCCAGCTAAGGCACTGAAAAAGTTGGAAGCTCTAACTTTGACTATTTGTGAAGGAGGAGCTAACATGTTTCCTTTCTTCTTCTTTTTTTGATACAATGTAAAAATTATATTGATAAAAAATGTTTGTACACAGTCTTTGGGGCATGCCTCGACCATCAACAAACTTAGGTCTACATACTAGCATATGCACTAGTACAAGGAAATAGTATCAGTACATTGTCTAACAAAATACAGCAAAAGAAGTTATTCATGGTTAGGCCAGCAAAGACAATGTAGTGTCAATTTGTAAGCATAACCGTGCTACATCAATGTAATAATACACAAACCGCAAATAATACAAGGCAATCTAATGAAACAGTTTCAAGTGCTAGCAAAGTTGGTCACTAAACCGCAACCTCTAAATGGTGGCCTACAGCTCATATTTCCCAGCCATCACTCTCCTAGCTAAGGACTATATCCCTCATTAGCCAGCCTCTCCAAGTAGTAGCATATCAGCACGCCGCAACAGTAAATCAATGTGCTGGAGTGTTGTGATCAGCTTCCCCCACCCGCATGGCACATAGGTAGAGGTTAGCCTTAACTGGTGGAAATTGTGTAGGCCTGTATAATAGCCATATCAAATGAAAGCCTCCCTCTCCACGGCCCAACCATTAACTATATATCATCAAATGTCACCAGCGGGACTCATCATGAGTGCATATATGACCTGTCTAGCACCTAACCTTAACTCTCTCAATGCTGTAGTCTCATAGTTATAGTGGATTCCCCACCTTTCTTGTGGTAGGAATTGTCTCTTAGCTCAACTCAAATAAACATGTAGTGGGAGCATGGCAAGCCCAGCCATAAACCCCCTCCATTGAGGTCGTAAACTTAGCTCCAATAGGATAAACATTCACCACATATGAGTAGCCTAAACTTCATCAAAATTATTCACCCCAACCGCCAACCCACTCAGTACACCTTGACCGCCTCACCAGCATATTGGATGTCAAGTAGTAATAAGAGATTCTAGCAATATTGAGCACACCTACAAAAGAGATACAAGGTCCTATGGGGCATTGCCCAATAGGTTTACAACATACATATATATGTGAGGGTAGAAATTCTATCCTATATCAGCCTACCATGTCTAACTCACCAACTAATCTACTCTGGTCAATAGTCAAAGCATCTGTAGTAGTGTTACAGCTGAATAGTGGTGCCCTCAATATAAATATGCAAATGGGGCATACCCCAGTTAGAATTACAACGAAAGCAAGTGTAGAGTTGGCATCCTAGTTGCCCCTGTCGGTGGTTTGCTCCGCCCACAAACCAGTGGCTGATTGTACTATCATGTAAACAGTAATTTCTGCACCTGATTGTGTGCACCACAAGCAATGCATGTGCTGCCCACCATTGAAGGATAGTCACCTGCAAAAGAAAAACACAAGCTAGATCAAGTATAATGTCAGCTTTGAATATAAAGTACGTAGGGAATACCCCAATCCAGAAAAAATATTATGAAGTACAATGTCTTTTGGGGCATTCCCTAACCAAAGATTGTTCTTGGACATTCGAATAGTTACTAAACAACCTAAAGAAACTAGCAACAAACCCTGGTGGGTCAAAATGTAATCATATCTACAAGATACAAATGGTATAAGATTTTGTAGACTGCCAACTTGATTTTTATGACTACATCCTGATGTGTCACGTAAGCTGAGTCTAATTGGATGACATTTCGAGTCTTCCACATAATGTATATGGTCCTTAGCAATGCTAGTTTTGCGGCTTTGCTACTCAATCGGGCTCTTGAATATGTTTGCTTGATCCATTTGATGGCACTAGTCAATGTGGTCATGTGATGGGTCATCCCCAGCCATTCGCGGATGACTCTCCAAATTTCACATGTAAAGGTGCATTGAAAAAAGAGGTGGTTCACAGTTTCCATATGAACATTGCATAGGCAACATGTTCAGTCAATCTCAAGAAAGAGTAAGTTATCCTTTGTTGGGAGCCTATTATGTAGGCTGAGCCATGCAGTGAATGAGTACTTAGGTGGAATGTATTACTTCCATATGAATGACATCCACGCTTGTTTAGGATGATGAACTCTTAATAATTCGTATACTTTTTGGCAGGAGAAAGTGCCATTGGTGCATAATGAGTGAATATTCTGATCAAATTCATTGTGACCCCCTAGTTTGGTAACCAGCACATACCGAGCAATACTAGATAGAAGCGCCTTTTAAATAAAAATCGTGAACAGGTTTCCTTCCTTTACAGAACAAGGAGGAATGTAGTATAATATCACTTAAGGAAAAGAGTCTCCTACCTTTTAGTGCCAACTAGATTTATTTCTTTCTATATAAGGTTCTAGAGGGCTTACACCCTTTAAGCTAATGGAATCAAATAGAGAGGTTTTTTGAGATGGTCAAAGTGGTAGCACCTACTGCTTAGTTGATGTGATTCCCTCAGTCGGCCAATAAGAGGTTTGTTGGAGGTTTTTCGGTTGTTTTTAAGAGGAAAAAAGGGAGAAAGTGAGATAGTAAGGAGATAAAGGTATAATTGGAGGTGTGCTTCTGAAGCTAGAATAATCCATACCTAAAGTGGTAAAGGTATGATCGCGGCTTTGTCGATTCGACCTTATGATCGATCCTTGGAAACCGGTCAAAAATAATAATTCTAAATATTGCAATACGGGATGCAACCTCGGGTCGTCTCACTTAATTGGAACCTAGTGAAAAAGGTCTAAGCTAGCCTAATTACCAAAAATTGC
>JAOSBN010109544.1:0-10851 GCA_027563595.1 Erythroxylum suave
TCATTTGGGGAATAATGAAGGTCAAGTGTCCGCATTCAGGCATTCCCAGAATTTGGGAGCAAATGATAATCCGGAGCATACTGTGAGTAGACCTAGATAGTCTCATTTCACTGTTTGCTTTATTTGACTTTTGATATTGATTGCTTCATGAATGATTATGTGAAAGTGATTGATTGTGTTGGTTCCGAACAGGAGGTCCGATGACTGCGATATGGTATGAGTGAAAAATTAAAGTACTCAATGAATGTGAATTGGATGAACAAAATGCTTCATGACATGAATGCATGATCATAAAGTGTTCCTTAACATAAAAGTTGAATGCCGGATTTAGGTCCGATGACTGCGAAATTTTGTCTGAGCATTTGTATAAGATTGTGATATATGAAATATTCAGAAATTGTTGCATTTCATAAAATGCATACTCAGATAAAGGCGTTGTGACTTGAGTTGCCAGTATGAAGCGCTTCCACGTAGAGCTTTGCTCCTTGATTTTCTGATTCTGATTTGGCACGTAGAGCTATGCTTCGTGGTTCTGTCTGATTGAGCCCTATGAGCCAATATTTGTATAAGTCTATGATAGGTACTCGGTTACAACAACAAGAAAGAAGTGAGTCTCATGTGCATTGCTTATGCATCATATAAATAATTAAGTGTATTGTATGTGAAATGTGAAATAATGTGATTTATATGATCATGTGACTGGGGATGATGGTCACTCACTGAGTTCGCAAAACTCACCCAAAAATTGCAATTATTTTTCAGGATCAGAAGAATACCCCATTAGGCCAACGGGAGTATACCTACAGCATAAGTGAAGGATAGAGGTCGGGATCAGTTCACGTCTGCATTTGTATTTTCCTTATTTTGTAGCAATTGAGTTTTCTGTAAATTATTGTAACTTGAGTATTGAAATAATTCTGTTTAGTAAGAACTTTCTAAAATGGAAAGGGTCGTTAATGAAAATTGATTTTCTTTTAGTGCAGTTAACATCTACGTAACTGAAAATGTTCTGAATGAAAGTGGGCCCGATTTGACTCAATTGATTAATGATTTTATGCAAGTGTGTGTATCGATTCAATTAAGAGATTTTTGTAAAGAGATCTGATTGATTGAGTGCTTTAGCACGCCATCCTCGTGGGGCACGGACTCGAATATCACCATCGATGTTGGGTTCGGGTCCTGCGGGAGTGGGGTGCTACAAATATGGATCAAGAAGTTAACGTTGGGAGGCAACAACAGAAGACCCCCATGGACTTTATAAGACCACGATATAATCCAGCAAACCAAGGAGAGGCTAGACTGCCTGTTTAAGTGGTCTTATTTGAAATTAAGTCAGCCCTCATAAACAAGCTTCAGTAGAACATCTAATTTTATGGATTGGAAAATGAAGATCTGAACGTATACATCGTGAGTTTTCTCGAGATTTGTGATACCTTCCGGTATTACCAGATGTCGGAAGATGCTATTAGAATTAGGTTGTTTCCCTTCATGCTTAGAGATAGACTGAAGGCTTGGTATCATTCACTGAGCCCCGCTAACATTATGATGTGGGAGCATTTGGTATGTACCTTTTTAGATAAATAATTCCCATTGACGAAGACCACAAAGATAATAAAGGAAATCGTCAATTTTCAACAAGGTGATAGGGAGTTAATTTACAAAGTATAGGAGCATTATAAGGATCTGCAGAGGAGATGCCCACACCACAATCTACCCAAGGAGTTCCTGTTGCAAACGTTTTACAACAGAATGAACCCACATACCAGAGGCACCATCGATGTAGCGTCAGGAGGATCTTTAATGAGAAAAATGGTCGATGAAGTAAAGGAGCTGATAGAAGAGATGGCCAGTAATAGCTGCTTATGGGCGAGTGAGAGACGTAGGTAACCTACCACATTTAGAGAGAAAAAGGGAGTTGTCACAGTTGATCAGATTATAGAGATGTAAGCTAAGATTGATAACTTGACACGACAACACAACAATATGAAAGCATCATCCTCAACTCCGATTAAGGCTATGCAGTTGAAGTATGAGTTATATGGGCAATTGGATTATGATACTGTAGACTGCTACCTGATGAAAGAGGACAACCAGGAGAACGTAAACCACATGGGGGCTTAATTTGGACAAGGAGGGGGTGATAATCCCTACTTCAACATATATAACCTAAGGTGGAAAATTTAACCCAATTCTTGTTGGTCAAGCATTAACAATAGAAGGCAGTTCAGACCTCAAGGGCAATCGAGTTTCTAACAGGATAAAACAAGCTCGATGAAAGCTAGGTTGGACAAAAATTCTAGATAATTTTGGAACTTTAGATGATGCACACAAGAAGTTGGAAGATAAATTTGAGCAAGTCATGAAGAGCCATGCGTTTTCCATTCATAATTTAGAAGCCCAAGTGAGTTACTTGACAAATGTCTTTTCCATACGAAATTTTGTAAATGTTCCTAGCACTTCAGGAACAAAATCAAAGGAGAAAATAAACGCTATCACAGTTTGAAGTGGGAAGGAAATTGAACCACCATCAAGGATAAGAGAGGAACCTGCTAAGCCAGGTAAGAAGAATCAAGAAAAGGAGAAAGAAGTGGACGTGAATGAATATCCTCCGTATATTACACCTCCATGATATCAACCCAAGGTACCTTTTCCTCAAAGATTACAAAAGAAGAAGTTAGATGAACAATTTGCAAAGTTCGTTGAGAAGTTGAGGACATTACAAATCAATCTTTCCTTTGCGGAGGAATTAGAACATATGCCAAAGTATGCAAAATTCTTGAAGGATATATTGAAGTAAATCACTTGTTAATATAGAAATCATGTATAATATGTAAAATACACAAGAAGTGGGGTTGAATTGTGTTAAATCATCTAAGATATTAATCTTTAAAATCTTCTTGATTTTCTTGACAAATTTAGATGATTACAAAACAATTCACTTAATTTGATGTGTAAGGCAACAACGGAAATTAGTATCTATTCTTCTAACAACAAGAAAATTAAAGAGGTAAGAGTTAGAGAATATGACATTACGTTTTATACCGGTTCACCCTTAACCTTAGGCTATATCTAGTCCTTTGAGTTTTTCTGAGATTTCACTATCTCCTTCAATGTTACAAGTATTATTTCTACACTTGCAGAGCCTCTTCATATCTCTTTCACAAAGTATTCTTTATTTTCTTTCTTAGCCTCTTTAGGCTCTAGCCTTACTTTCACTCAAAAAGATATTATTTTAAATTTTCACACTCAAATTACAGATGTTTTTGTTCTCATCATTTCTTTCTTTTCCTTCAGGATACTTTTCACAACGTGAGCACTTGAGCACAGAATTTCTCTAAGTATGTTTTGTACATTCAGAATTCTCTTTTTTCTTTAAAAAAGTTTATGACTATAACTAATATCTATAACCTAAATCTCTAAAGGTCTTCTTGAGACATTTGCTTGTAGAATCTTTTAGAGCTTGTTATTAGTTGAGTCCTATAACGAACTCCAACTAACTGACGTTCTAGCATATTCTTCAATTACATCATCTTGCTTAGATTCGCATGCTTTGTCTGGTGTCTTTAAACTTGGTCACTTCGTTTGATCCATCTTAGATGCTTCATCCTATTCAACTTTTACTTAAGTATTGTCTTGATTTGATGATTTGTGCCACTTATCTTTATCTGCTCACTTAACAAATTCTTCAAAATAGTTCACACACTTCTATTATTATTATTATTATTTGACTTTCATTAAAATCAATAGAAGAAGTTAAGTCTTCTTGACTTTACAGTCTCTCCCTTTTTGATGATAACAAATAATCATAATATTAGAAGATAAAAATAATATTCAAACGAATAAAGTCAGATATACGATGATAAAAAAATTTCTAATCCTGTAATTCTCCTTTCGACTCTTCTCCCCCTATTTGTTATTAATCAAAAAGATCATTCATTTTAGATGTTTCAAAATTTCAGAATACATTTGATGAATATCAGTGCGGATCGTCTTGAGGTCTCCTTCTATAGAAACATGTAGAAGTATTATTTCCTCATGAAGATCACCCACTGCATCACCTAGTTCATCAACCTTAGTATCAAGTTTCTTAATATTTTTAGCTAAGGATTCCTGAACTTCTGTCTACTTGTGACTAGCTTCAGTCCATTCAATGAAATTATCCAAGAGCTTCGAATTAACGGTAGGATCTTGTAGCTTTTCACTAAGTGGACGAATATAATCAAAGACAGATGGTTTTCTAGCTGAATCGTCTAATTCTATAATTTTGATTGAGGGTAATTTGAAAAGTTGTTTTCAGTCAGGGACATCAAGATCATCATATCTGGATAATTTTTAAATCGGTTTCCCTAGAAGGTGTAAAATAGTTTTAACTAAAGGAATGAAACCTAAGGTTTTAAAATGAATGAGTAAATGCACAAAGGTTTCTGAGTTAAAAATGATACCTTCAATTGTGATACTTTTGTACCTGCCTTCTGATATTGTGCCAACTACCTAGAGGCTTTCATCTTTGGCAGATGCTCCAAACTTACTTCCTGATTTCCTTAATATATGATGTGATACATAGACGCCTACAGGTTGAGCTGCACAACATACATCGTTTATGTTCTTCACTACCACTTGAATTTCTTCTTCTGTGAGATCATCTTCTCAGCATTCAAGAAACTTATTCTTCTTTCCTTTTTCTTTGCTGACTACCGGTGATGGACGTCTAGGTTGTACATCTAGTACAAGCTTAATTATCGTTCTGCTTATCATTGGATAGATTGTATAGGGATTTTTTGTAATCTTCAATAGATTGGTTCTGTATTTTCATCTCCAAAATACTATATAATCTTCGATCTTCAAGGCTTAGAAGATGTATTGTTTGATCATTTACTGTTATAGGTTCATCTTGAACCTTAACTTTTTATTTAGAAGGTTCTCTAATGATAATTGAACATCTATTACGATCAGGTGTTGATTCTTCTATGACCTTCATCTTTAAATCTTCTTTCTTTATCAGTTGAGGAGGGTTGTAAGTTATTCGCTACTTTTCAACAGTCTGTGTCTTTTGTGGAATATCAGATGATGAAACTTTCTTCCTCTGAATAGGTTTCGTCTTCTTTTTTTCTTATGCTTGTTTAGAAGAGAGTTGTTGTTGAGGCTTCTTCTTCTCAAATACTAACTTCTTTTTTATTTTTGTCTCTAGACGGTTGTTCTAATTGAGTCTGAGGGATAGAGACAATTGGTTTGGTAAGCTGCTATTGTTGCTTTTGCTTCTTTTTACTCTCAGAATCTCCACAAAGAATCAAAACTTTCTGCTTCTTTTGTTCTTGTTGCTGTAAGGTCATTAATCTTGGTGACCTTCTTGACTTCTCGGGCCTTTCTGATTAGAGCGTCTGATCCTTCCTCTTTAAAGACACTTGGTGAATTGGTTGTTGAATCTTGCTTTCCTTCTTCTTTGGAAACTTCTTGGCTTGTATCGACTCATCAAACAATTTTTCAACTTTTACCTCTGCTGATATTCTTCCGAGCGATCGAGGTTTTGCTTGTATTTCAGACGGAACATTTTTTTTCCTGCTTTGTCTTACTGAAAGCTCCCCCTTAGATTGTGCTTACATTATGAAATCTACATCTGCTTCGGCTTCAGTGATGATCCCCATTTTGTGAATATTAGAGGCGTTGATAACACTCTTAACATTCATCTTTACTTTGTTTCCTCTATCAAGTAGGATTCCAGATTCTTTGAAGAATCTTGTTAACAACATACCATAAGGTAAAGAACCACTCTTCAAATGACAATTCTCCCTAGCCTTTATCATGTACTTCAGAATCAAGAACAGAAGATTAACAGGTTGGTGAGTGAGTAGATGAAATAGAAAATGTTCATCATTCATTGTCACCATGTCCTTTGATCCTGCTCTCGGTAGGATACAATAGAGAAGAAGTGAGTGAAGAACCCTAGCCTTTAGAACGAGGGTTGAAGACTTCTTGACTCCAGGATTACTGAATCCATATAGTTGTCAATTGATGTTGGCTTCATCTATATGACTTTGAGCGATCCAATTTGTATTGTTGAACAATTCTGCTCCTTCGTTTGGACACCCAATAGCCTCCATAACAAAATATTATGTGATTATTACCGACAACCCATCTACCATCGATACTAAGGTGTTGTATACCACCTTTGCATTCTTCCAGAACTTATATATTTTATTCAAATTCATCGGTTCTCGGATATTGAAGAAGTTCTTTCATCTAGTTGCTTCAATCTCAGGTTTGATATTCATCCAAGCATTCTTCAAGGAAGTGAAATTGACAAATCTTCTATAGATAAGAGATTTCAGCATTTTCTACTCTATAAAAGATAAACAATAAACAAAGAAATGTATTTCGCTTTAAGACACAAGGTTAGTATATATAGAAAATATTAAGAGAAAGATATGAAATGAAATAAGAAGAGTTTGATGTTTAGAATAGAGCTTTGGATTGTCTTTGTTGAGAGCACTTTGAACAAGTCGGATTCAAAGTTTTTCACGAAAATTCTAGAGTGTGAAGTGCTGCAGATATTGCTTTTTATATACACTCTTGAAAAGTTACCGTTTCTATTTGAAAACTTGTGATTTTTCAGCTTTTTTTGGGACTATTTGTCTAGATCATAAAGTTTCAGATGAATGGTCATTTAACATCACCATATCCAAATTTCGTCTGATTTCCTTGAATTTGTCTTCACTTAAGCGCTTAGTGAAGATATCTACCCATTGTTGATTCGTCTCAACAAATTGTAGATTGATGATCCCTCTCTGTACATAGTCTCTTATAAAATGATGTCTAACTTCAATATGCTTTGCCCTTGAGTGTTGTGTTGGATTCTTTGAGAGATTGATAACACTTGTGTTGTCATAGAGGATTGGAATATGAGCTTCTTGGATAGAATAATCCTCTAACTGATATTTTATCTATAATATCTGTGAACAACAGCTTGCAGCTGATATGTATTCAACTTCTACAGTAGATAAAGCAATTGAACTTTGCCTCTTGCTTGACCAAAAAATTAGATTATGACCAAGAAAGTGACAACCTCTACTTGTTCTCTTTCTATCAATCCTATCTCCAGCATAATCAGCATCATAGTAACCAATCAACCTCAAATTTTTACCTTTCTTATACATTATGCAAAGATCAGTAGAACCTGCCAAGTATCTCAATATTATTTTAACAATAATATAATGAGATTCTCTAGGATCTGCTTGAAATCTTGCACACAAACAAACACTAAACATTATATCAGGTCTGCTTGCAGTTAGGTAAAGCAAAGAACCAATAATTCCTCTAAAAAGAGTTTGATCAATCTTCTTACCAACTTCATCTTTAGTTAAGACGATTGAATGATGCATAGGAGTTGACATTGATTAAACATTTTCTATTTTATATTTGACTAAAAGTACTTTGATATACTTTCGTTGATGAATAAAAATCCTTTCTTCAGTTTGTTTAATTTGTAAACCAAGAAAGAAATTTATTTCACCCATCATACTCATTTCAAATTCATTTTTCATAAGATTTTCAAACGTTGAACATAATTTTTAAGAAGATGCACCAAAGATGACATTGTCTACATATATTTGTACAATGATAAAATCATATTTAATATTTTTCCGAAATAATGTTTTATCTACTTGACCTCTAATAAAGTCATTTTTAATCAAAAACGAACTCAGACGATCATACCATGCACGAGGTACTTGTTTTAGTCCATACAAAGCTTTATGAAGTTTATACACATAATCTAGCTCATCAATGTCTTCAAAACCTGGGGGTTATTTTACATAAACTTCTTCATCTATAAAACCATTCAAAAATGCACTTTTCACATCAATTTGAAACAGTTTTATATTATGATGAACAACATATGCAAGTAAGATCCTAATAGCTTCTAGTGTAGCTACAAGAACATATGTTTCATTATACTCTATTCCTTCTTGTTGATCCTAATAGCTTTATTACGAGTTACTTTTCCTGATTCATCTAGTTTATTTTTGAATACCCACCTAGTTCCTATAATAAATTTATTGGATAGTTTAGGGATTAGAGACCAAACTTTATTCCTTGTAAATTGATTTAACTCCTCTTACATAGCTAAAATCCAAGCTTCGCTCGAAGAGCTTCATCAATTTTCTTAGGTTCTAATTTGGAAACAAATGCTACATTGGCCTCTCTTCTAAACTTAGATCTAGTTCTCACTCCTTCTGATTTTTCTCCTATAATCAAGTTTTCTGGATGAGAAGATTCTCCTATAATCAAGTTTTCTGGATGAGAAGATTTATATTTCCAGTCTTTTCTTAAGCTAATATTTTCAGAATTATTTATTACTTTATTAGATGGATCGTCTAGTGGTGAATCGTCTAGGTTATTAACTAAGGAAGCAGATAGAGTTTCATTATCAGAATCGTCTCTTTTATCTATATGAGAATCATTATTAATTTTACATTTGTAGATTCTTCAACAGATTTAGAATCAAGATTATAAACTCCATAAGCTTTAGAAATAATTAAATAACCTAGAAAAATTCTTGAATTGGTCTTAAAATCAAATTTATCTAAATTTTCTTTTGTATTCAAAATAGTGCATTTGCAACCAAAAGGATGAAAGTAAGAAATATTTAGCTTTCTTCCCTTCCATAATTCATATGGAGTTTTATTTAAAATAGGTCAAAAAAATACTCTATTTTTTATATAACAAGCTATATTTATAACTTCTGCCCAGAAGTACTTAGGAAGATTCATTTCACATAGCATAGTCCTTGCCATTTCTTGAATCGTCCTGTTCTTTCTCTCTACAACTCCATTTTGTTGAAGAGTTCTAAGAGTAGAGAAATTATGGAAAATTCCATTCTCTTCACAAAACATTTTGAATTTTTCCTTTTCAAAATCTCCAACATGATCACTCTTAATTCTCGCAATAAAAATTCCTTTTTCATTTTATAACTTTTTGGATAAAACTTTAAAGCATTTAAGAGATTAGTCTTTATGTGATAAAAACAATGTCCAACAAAATCTAGTAAAGTCATCAACAATTATGAGACCATACTTCTTTCCACCAAGACTTGCTATTCTAGTTGGACCAAACAAATCTATATGTAACAGCTCTAAAGGTCTAGACAAAGTTACAATATTCTTAGATGAAAAAGATGTTTTAACTTATTTTCCTTTTTGACAACTTTCACAAAAGAAATCTTTATTAAAACTTATCTTTGGTAAACCTCTTACCAAATCATGTCTAACTAATTTGGAAATATGTTTAAAGCTAACATGACCTAGCTTTTTGTGCCAAATCAGTTTTTCATCATCTTTTGATATAAAACATGAAATATTTTGACTTTTCAAATCGTCTAAGTTAATTTTATAGAGAATATTTCGTCTCTTGGCAAAAAAGAATACGAACCGTCTTCGTTTTTTACTATACGAGAATTTTGATTAAAGGATACTTCAAATCCAGAATCACATAATTGACTTATACTGATTAGATTATGCTTTAGCCATCAACAAGCAGAACATTATCAATAGACAAAAGGGAATCATTACCAATTCTGCCGATCCCAATTATTTTTCCTTGCTTGTTATCTCCAAAAGTTACTGATTCTCCTTGCTTATATTAGAGGTCTAGGAACATAGACCTTTTGCCTGTCATGTGTCGCTAGCAGCCATTATAGTGGTGACTGCTTCTTCCAAGTAAGGAGATCTATATATATTATGTCCCTTTTAGGTACCCATTTTTTCTTGGGTCCTTTGGGGTTAGTATTATAATTTTTCTTTGAATAATAAGAGTATTGTTTCTTATTCAATCTATTAGAAACAAATTCCTATTATGAACAACATTACTATTATGAATAGTATTTTATTATTAAAGCCTAAACCGCTTTTATCATTTGGATGTCTATAATTTCTAGTCATGTCATTCATCCTTTTTGTACTTTTTGTAAATTTCGATAAATCCGCTGAAAGACTATTAATCCTTTGTTTTATTTGATTAATTTCCTCAGATCTATCTATAGTTACTTTCTTTTCATATCATCTAATTATTTCTTAAGGCAGATGTTTTCTTCTTCTAAGAGTTTTATGTTCTTTAAATTTTCAACAAATTTTTTTCTACCTATATTGTTTTAAGATAACATGTGAATCTTCTAACAATTTTAAATAAGCATCCTAAAGATCTTCAAAGTCAGAAATTACCTCATCGTCGCTTTCCCCTTTAGCTACCAAGCACATATTTGCTTGTTTTGATGTTTCTGAGTTGGATTTAGATTCAGACGAATCCAAATCTTCCCATGTTGCCATCATGGTATTTTTGTTTTCTTGACTTTTCTATTGTTTTCTTTTGAGCAATGGACATTCGGACTTGTCATGTCCTGGTTTATGTTAAGTCAAGATGACTTTACTTAAATATAATTTTGATGTATAACAAAAAGAGATCAAATAACAAAACAAAAGAAGACGCAGACGCAAAACAAAAGCAGAAGCAGACGCAAAGCAAAGCAGACGCAGACGCAAAGCAAAGCAGACGCAGACGCAAAACAAAAGCAGACGCAGACGCAGAAGCAAAACAAAAGCAGACGCAGACGCAAAGCAAAGCAGACGCAGACGCAAAGCAAAGCAGACGCAGACGCAAAACAAAAGCAGACGCAGACGCAGAAGCAAAACAAAAGCAGACGCAGACGCAAAGCAAAGCAGACGCAGACGCAAAGCAGACGCAGACGCAAAACAAAAGTAGACGCAGACGCAGAAGCAAAGCAAAAGCAGACGCAGACGCAAAGCAGACGCAGACGCAGATACAATAATGAATCAGACGATAAAAAGAAGCAGACGCAAGAGT
>JAOSBN010109554.1:0-10851 GCA_027563595.1 Erythroxylum suave
TAGACTCCAAAAATTCCTAATTCATAAATTCTAATTTATTTTCATGCTAGATAATTTAATAAAATAAAATAAATAAATATAAAATATAAAATCCTAAAAAATACGGTGTCCAATATGAATTCAATGAGAACTGCTTGAAGGCTTTTGAATTGATCAAGAAAAAGTTGATTTCAGCTCCTTAATGATCACACCTGATTGGCAACAACCATTTGAAATTATGTGTGATGCGAGTGACTTCGCAGTGGGAGCAGCTTTCGGCCAAAGGCGAGAGAAAGTGTTCAAGGTTATATACTACACTAGTCGGACTTTGGATGATGCCCAGCAAAATTACACTACTACAGAAAAGGAAATATTAGCAGTTTCGGTCGTATATTATTGGGTCCAAGGTTGTGGTTTTCACAGATCATGCGACAATCCGATATTTGTTTGCAAAGAAAGATGCCAAGCCGCGACTCATTCGATGGGTGTTACTTTTGCAAGAATTTGATGTGGAAATCAAAGACAAAAAGGGGACAAAAAATGCAGTTTCTGACCATTTATCTCGATTAGAGATTGAGGAATCAAAGCTACCAATACCTATCCAAGAGACTTTCGCAGATGAGCAGTTATTCAACGTCAATGAAAAGCTTCCATGGTATGCCGATGTGGTGAATTATTTAGCTACAGGTTTAATTCCTCCAGATTTAAATCCATCTCAAAAGAAAAAGTTCATATTTGATGTGAAAAGTTTTCTATGGGATGAACCTTGATTGTTCAAGAGAGGTCCTGATTAAGTGATTCGAAGATGTATCCCAGAAGATGAAGTCCTAGCAATTTTGGAGCATTGTCATTCATCACCATATGGAGGTCACTTTGGCCCAACAAGAACAGCAGCAAAAGTTTTCCAATCTAATTTTTATTGGCCTACACTTCATAAGGATTGCTATGCTTTCACTAAGACATGTGACCGATGTCAACAAATGGATAATATCTCACGACGACATGAGCTACCTTTGACCAACATTTTTTAGGTAGAACTATTTGATTTGTAGGGTATCGACTTCATGGGACCATTCCCCAAATCTTATGGACAATCCTATATCATTTTGGCAGTGTACTATGTATCAAAATGGGTTGAAGCCATAGCTTCACCAACAAATGATGCCAAAGTTATTCAACAAATGATGCCAAAGTTATTCTCAGATTCCTCAACAAAAACATTTTTACAAGATTTGGCACTCTAAAGGCCATTATTAGTGATGAAGGTACCCACTTTTGCAACAAGCTTCTGGGTAATCTTTTAACCAAATATGGAGTTCGTCACAAGGTTGCTTTACCTTACCACCCACAGTCACATGGCCAAGCTAAATATCAAATCGAGAGATCAAGGACATTCTTGAGAAAACGGTGAACAACCGAAAAGATTGGGCTCTCAAGCTTGATGATGCCCTTTGGACATATAGGACGACCTTCAAGACTCCAATTAGTATGTCTCCATATCGTTTGGTTTTTGGAAAAGATTGTCATCTTCTAGTGGAGTTAGGACACAAAGCTTTTTAGGTAGTTAGGAAGTTAAATCTTGATTGGCAAAAATCGGTTGAAAATCGGTCTCTTCAATTGTGTGAATTGGAAGAATTTCGAAATGAAGCATATGAGAGTTCCAAAATCTACAAGGAGAAAACTAAGAAATGGCATGACCAACACATCATGAGGAAAGAATTTGCCCCAGGAGAGAAAGTTTTACTTTTCATCGAGATTGAAGCTTTTTCCTGGTAAATTGCACTTTAGAAGGTCGGGGCCCTTTGTTGTGAAAAATGTTACCTCCTATGGAGCAATTAAAGTTGAAGGAAGTGATGGAAGAACTTTCAAAGTGAATGGGCAAGGATTGAAGCATTATTATGGTCAAGAGTTGAGAAACATTATAAGCATATCTCTCAAAGACCCATGATCAAATGGCTACATCGAGCTATTGAAGTTAAACATAGCACTTGTTGGGAGGCACCCTAATCTTATCCTTTTATTTTAGTTCTTTGTTGTTTCAGTTTCTTTTTATTGCTTTCATTTGAATACCTTATTTTCTTTTTATCTTTTTTGTTTTTAGGAATGCAAGATTGGAGCTGAGAATTTTGATTTCAAGTCGCTGAGCCTTCTTTGATCAAGGGAGTCCTTATGTTCTCACCTCCTTATTTTTTTAGGTCATTGGGGACAATGTCCCATTTAAGTGTGGGGGTGGGACTAATTTTAAAATTTATGCACTTAAACTGTTTTACACTTGAATTGTGATGAATTTTGAACCAAGCCATTTTGTCATAGTAGTTGGACTGAAGATTGAGTTGTGTGCTTGATTTTGAATTAGGCAGCTCGAGTAGAAGGTAAATCATATGGATTTATTGAAGTAGTTAGTTGCATAAACTCTGTCAATAATTTGATACTTGAGTGATTAGGTAATGTACAAAATTTTGATAGATTTTTACATAAGCACATGTGAGGTTTTGACCCTACTTGAATGCATTTTATATTCATTTCGTTATTTTTTGTTGTGTGTGATACTCCCCTAGAAAGATTACCTCTAGAACTTGCATTAAACCTGTTGGCCCTGGTCCCCGTACATAAATTATGGTAACTATGTGTCACCATTTGGAAATTTATTTGCAATAATAATAATAATTGGGAACATTTAACCAAAATAATTTATAACCTTAAATTTAATCGAAAATCTAGACACGGAAGATTTGTGGTGGGAACATAACATAATTTTGGACATATAATTAAATTATTCAAAACAAAAATGATTAATTAAAAACAATTAAGTATTACTAAAATAATTAATGGATAATTTCCAATAAAGGAATTTAGTAATATTTCTATTAACTAAATAAGACTAATAGGAAAAATAAAATAACACT
This sequence comes from Erythroxylum suave, assembly GCA_027563595.1. Classification (NCBI taxonomy): domain Eukaryota; kingdom Viridiplantae; phylum Streptophyta; class Magnoliopsida; order Malpighiales; family Erythroxylaceae; genus Erythroxylum; species Erythroxylum suave. The sequence continues at coordinate 2,886 of JAOSBN010109554.1, forward strand.
CACCATTAAATTCAACATTTACGATGGCAACAATAAACAAAGATTAAAAGCATTTAGGGTAAAAGGTTTAATTGTAATTTTAAAAAAATAAGAAATGGGAAGAGGCTGTGAGGCGATGTGGACTGTTCTGGATGCAGGTTGCGACCACGAATCCGGCGAATTAGGCCGGTAAGGATTGCTCTGGGTCGCAATTGTGAATTCTTTCAGCCTTTGTCGCGATCGCAGCTCGGTCGCAATCGCGAATTGGGGCATTTCCGGAACTCGCGATCGCACCGTGTCACGATCGCTATTCTGCCCAAATTTAACACCCCTACTTCTAAATAGCACAATTTTCAATCCAGTAACCCAAAAATTACAAACTATATATCAATAGAAAGCTAAGATTAAGCCCTACAACTTTCATGCAGATAACTTTGTCTAATTTCGCATGTAGCTACAATTAATCAATTAAGTGAAGATTATCATTCATTCTAAATTATACACAATTATGCATAATGTACCCAAGCACAGTCATTTTATAACATGATTTATGAATGAATACAACAAAACATAAACCTAAATTATACTTTATTTTGTAACTTGTTCATTTTTATCGCAATAATTGCAGCCATACAAGTGAACATCATATCTCAACCTTAAATCTTAAAGTAATAGATTATAAGTCATATTTTTAACATTTATAATAAAATATAACTTGAAGCCTAACATTTTGAAGCGTTAATATCACTCTAACTTGTAATTAAAAAAAATATTATACTTTCTATTTTATTATAAAACTTAATTTCTTTTCTTACAACTTTTTCTCGAAACATGACAACCGCGATAGTTGTATCAATCTCCAACTTCTAACAATATTAATAAGAATAAGTCGAGAGAATTCTATAAATAATGTAAAAAGTGATACGCCAGTAACTAATTTGTGTAGAGTTTATGATTATTTATAATAAAGTTTGAAAATTTTTAGTAATTTAATTGATATAACTCCAATTTCATTTAAATTTTAATTAGAATTAGAATTAATTCTGATTAAATATTAATAAGGTCTTGATAAGATTTGATTTCTAACTTAGATATCAAATATTATATATTTGATCATAAATGTTCTTAAACTTTTTATTCAAATTGAACTTGATTAAATTACTTTTCTTTCATTTTCAGTTATTCTTTGGTTGCAACTTACTCGATTCTCAAATATCTTGTCAATAAATAAAAATTATATTTAAAATTAGATATTAAATTAAATTAATTTTATCTTTAAATATCTAATTAAATAATTTACATTTACATATCAAGTTTATGGCTAATAATGCATAATGACCACTAAAATATTAAAAATGTTAAAAATAGTTTTAATAACCTTTTCATATAAGCAATTCTTTCATCATATATCATGGATATATCATTAATTTATATTTCAATTGAGTTGAATGATATTAGTTTTTCAACATTAATAATTGATTGTTTGAATAATATCTAAAACTTATTTTCAAAGTATTATTTCACCTTAATTAAAATTTTCTTAAGTAAATAGTAATATAGAATAATGAAATATTTTTCTTAAGTACTATTATTTCAATTACTTTTATATAGTTGCTATATATTTAATAATTATCAAATGCATTACTTTTGACTATCATATAGGTCGTCTAGATTTATATCCATCCTTGGTGTCTTCCTATGTATTACTCAAAAGCAAAGTCTTTCAGTTGCGTCCAATCATAAGCAATGACTAGTTCAAGTAGTAGAAGGGGTAGGAGTGGTTAGAGTAAGGAAGCATACATGAAATATTACTCTTCTTGTTTGCTCCCCCTCACTCAAGGAATCTTCTACTTCTTTTTCTTCTTCTTCTTCACTGTTTCCTTCTTCTTCTTTATTTCCTTCTTCTTCTTCTTCACTAGAGTCAAATATGAATTGTTGTTCGATTGAAGGTTTATTGCTTTTAGAGGAAGAGTCTGAGTCTGAGTCTGATTATAGGGATAGCATAGCCAAAATATGCCTTTTTCTTTCCTTCAGTGTTTCCTGAAAGTGTGTTTCTGAAGTTTGGGACTTAGAGGAAACAAAGATAGGCTCAGTAGGAGTATTCAAAAAGCCTACTATAGGAGATAGAGAAGAAAACTTAAAAACAAGAGTTTGTTCATGGCTGGAAGTTGAAACCACGATCTTCTTCTGTCCCTTTGATTTCGTTCTTGCCACTAAGGTTGGAGGAAAAACAGAGAGAAGGCAGAAAGTTTAGGTGCAAAGAGGGAAAATAAAGAGAAGGCAGAAAGTTAGGGTGCAAAAGGAATGACACTTCTAAGAAAGATAACGGTTATGATTATGAGTATAGGCAATCATACACACCAAAAGAGGAACTGTAATCATCTGTGTCTCTTCTGTCAATTCCGTACAGCTACTTGTCAGAACTACGCGCTCATTTTTAAAAGCTGAAACGATGCCATGAATGATTTCCTTTTTGGGACACGTGTAATCTGCTCTATTTAAATCGAGAGGAGTCTTCCAAAACGAAGGAGCCTTCTAAACTAGATGGAGCCTACTATATTAAGAAGAAGTCTCAAACATGAGGGGAGCCTTCTAAAGAAAAAGGATCCTAATAGTGTTAGTAGCATAGAAAATTCAAACAAATATAATATCAAATAGTTTGCACATGCCAAGCTCATTTCTCAACATGCAAAATCTATCTTCACAGAGTCGTTTAGTGAAGATATCAGCTACTTGATTTTCAGGATTAATATGCAAAAGATCAATGGTTCCTTCTAAAACATGATATCTAATAAAATGATAGTTTATTTATATATGCTTAGTCTTAGAATGATGCAAATGATTTTTTGAAAGATTTATTACGTTAGTATTATCACATAATATAGGAATATAAGAAAAATTTAGAGAAAAATCTTGGAGTTTCATCCATAAGATTTGAGCACAATAACTGGCGGCTGCTATATATTCCACTTCGGTTGTTGAAAGCACTGTGCAATTTTGGTTCTTATAAGATCAAGAAATTAGACATCCTCCAAGAAATTGATAGTGACCACTTGTGTTTTTTTGATCAAGTTTATCACTACATAATCTGCTTCACAATACTATGTTAAAAGAACCAATTTTTGGATACCATAAACCGAAATCCATAATTCTAAGAAGGTATCAAAATATCCTCTTGATTGTTTGAAGGTGACTTTCTTTGGGATTTGATTGAAAGCATACACAAAGACACAAACTAAGCATAATGTCTGGTCTTAAGCTTGTAAGATATAGTAGTGACCCAATCATTCCTCTATACTTTGTTTCATCTGTAGCCTTGCCTTCTTCACCCTTATCAAATTTAGTTCTAGTATACATAGAGTACGTATCAGTTTGGTATTATCAAATGGTACTTCTTGATAAGTTTCTTTGCGTATTTTCTTGGTTAATGAAGATCTCTTTTCTGTTTGTCTGATTTGTAATATGAGAAAGAAGGATAGTTCTCCCATCATGCTCATTTCAAACTCTCTCCCTATATTAATATTGAGAATTCTTCATAGAAAGATTGATCAGTAGCACCAAATATTATGTCATTAATATATATTTGCACTATGAGTAAATCATTCTCCTTTTTTTTTAATAAATAAGGTTTTATCTACCTTTCCTCTTTCAAAGTTATTCTCAAGTAGAAAATTACTTAACCTCTCATATCATGCTCGAGGAGCCTATTTTAGACCATACAGGGCTTTGGTTAACTTCATCATGTGATCAGGATGATTTTCATCCTCAAAGCCTGGAGGTTGCTTAACAAACACTTCTTCATTAATATATCCATTTAAGAAAACACTTTTGACGTCCATTTGGGACAATTTGAAGTTTCTATAACATGTGAAGGCAAACAAAATTCTAATCGATTCCAGTCTAGCAATAGGTGCATAAGTTTCATCAAAATCAATACCTTCCTCTTGAATATAACCTTGAGCTACAAGTCTAGCTTTGTTTCTTACCACCTTACCATTTTCATATAGTTTGTTTCGAAATACCCAATAAGTTCCAATGATTGACTTGTTTCGAAGAGGAGTTATACTTTGTTTTTGTCAAACTAATTTAGTTCGTCTTTTATTGTTGAAACCTAATTTTCATCAGTAAGAGCCTCATCAACGTCGTTGGTTCTAATTGTGAGATGAAGGCAACAAAGTTGTTCTTGAAGGAAGATATGGTTCTTAAACTTTCAGAAGGATCTCTCAAAATATATTGATGTGTATCTTGACCTCTCATTTCTCTTAATGTTTTTCTTTGCATAGGTTCTTACTGAGAGGAAGGAGCCTGTTCCCTCCTGGCTTCAGAAGGACCTTCTTGATCTTGTGATTTCGAAGGTACTGTAGGTGAAATCAATGTATCTTTAAGAACTAGGGGATGTTCTTCATCATCTGAATCAGCTGCTGTTGTTAAAAGTAGAACTTCATCAAATACTATATGTATTGATTTTTCAATCTTCTGTGTTCTCTTGTTGCAAACCTTGGATCCTTTACTAACAGTATTGTAGGCCAAAAAGATAGCTTCAACTAACCTCACATAAAACTTTTTAAAGTTGTTTTTCCCATTATTTAGAACAAAGCACTTGCAACCAAATGCTCAAAAGTAAGCAACATTTGGTTTTCTTGCTTTCCATAGCTCATAGGGGGTCTTTTTCAGAATAGCTCTTATAAGACACCTCTTGAGTATGTAACAAATAACACCTCTTGAGTATGTAACAAATAGAGGATACCACTTATGCCCAATAACCATGGGGTAGGCCACTTTCGCACAGGATTGTCATGACCATATCAACTAGGATTCTATTCTTTCTCTCAACAGAGGAGCCCTTGGGCATGAAACCTTTGTGAGTTATACTATTACTATCACGAAAATCTTCAAACTTATCAAATTTTCCTGCATGATCGCTCAAAATTGAAGTAATGTAGTATCCTTTATCGATTGGAATTTTTTTGCAAAACTTCTCAAAAACTTCAAAAGCATCATCTTGATTTAATAAGAAGTAAAACTATGTAAATCTTGAATAATCATCTACTAAAACAAACTGTAATGTTTACCACCAAAAATTTGAGTCCTAGTGGGACCAAATAAATCTATATACATAAGTTCAAGCGATTGTTTAGTAGACAAAATATTTTTAGGAGGGAAACTGCTTCTATTTTGTTTTCTTTTTAAACAAGCTTCACAAACCTGAGTATTCTTTAACTTCAAATCAAGTAGTCCTCTCAATAACTCATTTTTGGACAATTTTAATAAGATGTTATGCTAGTATGTACAAATCTTCTGTGCCAGATAAGGGAATCCTTTTTTAGAGAAACAAAACACTTAACACTTTGTGAATATATGTTTTTCAGTTGAGCACAGTATATGTTCTGATTTTTATGACTAATGAATAAGATATTACCATTATGATTATCGACTATTTCATAATGAGATGTATAAAAAATTACTTTATAACCATCACATAACTGACTTACACTTAACAAGTTACGTTTCAAACTATCAACATAAAGGACATTATCAATAGAGGTGGAGTCATAATCACCAATTCCACCAATTCCGATGACCTTTGCTTTATTTTTGCAATGAAGATGAAATTACCTCCGTCTTTCCTTTCAATATAATTGAAATGTGGTATTTCACCTGTTATGTGTCTCAAACAACCACTGTCAACTATCTATTGATTTTCCCTTGTCTCTTCTTTGAAGTATATATGCACAAAATATTATCTCATTTTAGATACCCAATTTTTTAAGGTATTTTTGGGTTAATTAGTAGCTTGACCTTTTGATCTCCAAATGTACATCTGAGATAATTTCTCCATTTTATGAAATTTACAAGAATTACTAATGTGACCATGTCTACCATAGTAGAAACGTTATACAGATGAATGAGAATTACTATAATTTCTACCACGTATCTGGTTCTTGCTATTTTGACTATAGCTACTGCTAGATTTAACAAAGAGTTTCTTGTATGACCTAACATTATTATTTTCATTGTAGCCTATTCTAGCTTTATCAAAGATGTTTTTACCACTACTAAGTAGTGCATCAAGGTTCTCCCTTTCATCAATGAACTTCACAAGATCTTTCTCTACAGATAAGATCTTTCCTACACATTTCTCTTTCTCAAGTTCTAGGGTGACGACCTTTTCTTCTAGCTGTCTCACTTTGTCAGCATCATTCTCAAGTAAATTATTTTCCAACTTGGCTAATCTTTCTTCTAGAACTTCTTTTTCAAAAACCCTTTGCTTATAATCAACTTCAAGAGACATATTTTTGGTTGCCAAACTCTCATTCATAGATTCTAATGATTTAATCTTACTCTTCAAAGATGGATCATTGTTTTTGGACTTCTCAACTTCTTTGAAATACTTCACTTTTAACTTTTTTTACCGATCATATAATTCATAATATGCATTTTTCAATTCATCAACTTCAATATCAAAGTCAGAATAATAAACCTCATTGTTTCTTGACTTGGCCATGAAGCAAACGTTGCTAACTTCTTCTAGATCTTCTTCTTCAAAATTTTCAAAGTCCTTGTCTGAACAGCTACAGTCATCGCTTTCTTTCCGGGTTTTCTATTCTCTGACTTATCTTTTTGAAGAAGAGGGCATTCAGGGCTTGTGTCTATAGGCTTTTTGTAGTGATAGCATATGTTGGCCCCGGTCCCCGTACGGATTTTATGGTGACTATGTGTCACCATTGTAAATTTATTTGTAATAATAATAAATAAATAACATTTGAATTTAATTAAAAATCTAGACACGAAAGATTTGTGGTGGGATCATTAATTAATTTTTGGACATATAATTAAATTACTCAAAAACAAAATGGATATTATCAAATAAAAGAATTAGATAATAATTATATTAACTAAATTAATTTCATAAGAAAAGTAAAAAATAATACTCAACAATTTAATTCAAAATTTTCCATAGCAAAAATGGAGAAATAATAAAAGGGTTGGGTGTAAAAGAAATAAAAGAAATTTAATTAAGTAAAAGAGGAAGAAGAATACGACGTGAAGGGGAAACTGTTTGGGGAAAACTGGGTTGTCGCGGTCCCGACTTGGTCGCGTCTGCTAATTTGAAAACTTTGGGCTGGTTGTGATCGCGATTTTCCTAGATTTTTCGCGATTGCGCCTTGATCGCAATCGCGATTTGATGATAATTAGGGATTGTCGCGATCGCAATATGTCACAATCGCGACGTTCCTCCAATTAGATATCATTACTTCTAAACAATATAACTTTCAATCCAGGAACTCAAAAATCACAAACTATATACTGTTGGAAAGCTAAGATCAAAACCTACAACTTTTATGAAGACACTTTTGTCTAATTTCGTCTGTATCAATGCAGTTTAATCATCTAAGTAAAGTTACCATTTCAGCCAAGATTATACACCAATTATGCAAAAATGTACACCAACACAGCCATCTTATACATAACTACTGCATTTGAATTCCAAAAATTTCAATATTTATAACATTAGAAAGCTAAAAGAATAATCTACAACTTTTATGTAGATCACCCAGCCCAATTCTGCCTAGATCAATGCAGTTTAATCCTCAAAATTTCAGATCACATCTTTACCATATTTTCTGTTTTCATTCATCTAATCACAACCGGTTCTCATACCAATTTCAAAGGACCTGAACCAACATTTAATTTTCTTACATATCCAACTCCTTTGATACACAATTTACCACATCAAATTCATCCCAATATCTCCCAACATTCAACACACAATCAATATAACATAAGAAGAAAGTTTAACACTATATAACTATCACTAACAACAACAAAGTTGATACATATTTTCATACTTCATTTCACAATGTCGTAACAGTATCACAATCACAAAATACATACAATAATGCTTATGCTGACATGCTTCTAAGATAACCTAAAAGTGATTGACACTAACTTAGTTACAAAATCTGAAATTCTTGGAGTTATGCCA
>JAOSBN010109565.1:0-10851 GCA_027563595.1 Erythroxylum suave
GCATGAATTATTTGAAGAGCCTATGTGATGGTTTGATTAAGATGAAGGATTATGATTGAGTTTAGGATTATGATAATAGAAATTAAGATTAGAAATTCATGATGAATTTGGATGACGTGACTTCGAATATATGTGAGATGAATTTGGATGATGTGACTTCGAATATATGTGAGATGCAAAAATAAAAGTAGGAAATTGGCAAAAATCATTTTCTCATAAATCAATTCAAGTAGAGTGAAAGAATGCGAAGAAAATAAACACTATAAGCAATTAATCTGAGAGATTGAGCAAAAGAGATTTCACTCAAGGTAAGGTGTTTACTCTCATCTCACTTGTTTTGGATTTCACTCTATAAATCTACTTAGTCCATTCTCTACCATAAACTTGTAATAATTCGACCTCTCCAATACAAGAACTACGATTTCAAAAATCAAGAGTACTTTTCAAGGTTGTAATGCAAGGTAGGCTTAATGAAATGGATGGAATATATGAAAGAAGAAACAAGTATGAGTGCATGCATCACAATTATGAAATCGGTGTCAACAGTAAGAAAATATTCACACAATTAACAACTTTTCTTTTTCTTTTTCACTTTTTTTTGGTTTTTTTAATGTACTTAAGAGCATATATATACATGCATTTTTTTTCAAAATAACTATTAACACCGTATAAGGATGAAATAACTAAAAGAAAATCCAAAGTAAACTATTGACAAATAAGGATGAAACAACTAAAAGAAAATACAAAGTAAACTATTGACACCATATAAAGATGAGTACATGTGCTCATAAATTATGGGTCAAGGGGCTAGCAATGTATAAGTGTTTATGGGAAGTGAAAGAATGCCTCTATCATATTAACAAAATTCTAGTTCGTAAAGCTTTGATTAAGAATTGAAACAAGTTCTAGAGAGATATGAAATAAGCAGATACACACAAAATTTGAAAAATTCAGGCCCAAATATTCTTCCAACAAGGATAATATCTCATTGAACAATCTCAAGTTTTAAAAACATAAAGTGCTATTTTGTTAGCATACTTTCACTTACTTTGTGTTGAAAACATTGAAAATGAAATCAACCAAAAACCAACTCTCATTTCAGGAATGGGAGGTATTTTCAAGAACTCAAGAATCACTTTGAAACTTATAAAAGCTTTGAGATACAAGAGTGACAAGAATCTTGTAGCACCCCACTCCCGCAGGACCCGAACCTGAAATCGATGGGTGATGTCTGAGCTTGTGCCCCGCGAGGGTGGTGTGCTAAGACACTCACTCATTCAGAAGTCGGTATAAATTTTTTTTTTATTTTCTTTAGAAACTAGAATCACACATGTTATACTGAAGTTAAGCATCACATAGGGCCCACTCTCACTCATAAACACTTTCAATGATAGTAATAAAATCAACAATAATTTCAATAGCCATTTAGGCCCATTCACAAATACAAAATGCTTTAGTTGTTTCGAAATACAAATTTAAACAAAAAGTTGTGGAATAAACAATTCAATATAAATTAAAGAAATGCAATGCAAACGCGAACTGATCCTGACCTCTATCCTTCACTTATGCTGTAGGGATACTCCTGTTTGCCTAACGCGGTATTCTTCTGATCCTGAAAAATATTTGCAATTTTGGGTGAGTTTTACGAACTCAATGAGTGACCATCATCGATGGCTTACTCAGTCACATAACACACAATCACATTCACAACAATTCACATTTAACAATCAATTACAATTTAATCATTTATATTATGCATATGCAGTGTGTATGAGACTCACTTTCCCTTTGTTACTTTATTGTGACCGAGTGTCTAAACTGTCCCATATAGGGCTCATTGATAACTATCCCTTATCTGCTTGGGGGAAACAAGGCTTATTGATAACTGTCCCTTGTTTAATGGGGATACAAGGCTCATTTTATATAGTGAGCCTTAGGCTCTTAATCACTTTCTAAGCTCAAGGCACTTTTTCACACTTTGAGCTTTAAGCTCTGATCGGTGGCTACCCTGGCCACAACTCCATTATGTTTCATGCATTCATGAAATGGAATGCCTCATTCACATTTGCATATTATCATTCAATCACTTTCCCATATCATTAGACCCTAGTCCAGCATTCAACATTAACTTCAGAATTCGCACTTTCATTCATATGCAAATGCACTTTTAGAACACATTTAGCAATCAATTATGTACACTTAGTTCATCCAATTCATATTTAATGAGCACTTCAATATTTCACTCATACATGACATTCATCGGACCTTCTGTTTAGAAAACAACACAGTCAATCACATTCACACAATCATTCAGAAATCAATCAATACCAAAAAGTCACACAAAATAAACAAAAAGTCAAACAAAACAAACAGTGGAATGAGACCACCTAGGTCTACTCACAATACGCTCCAGATTAGCATTTGCTTCCAAATTTTGGGAATGCCTGAATGCGGACACTTGACCTGCACAACCCATTTATGCAAGACACCTATTTCACACTAATCAATAATTGCACACATATGAGAATTTATTCATCCACAATGTCTAATTGGACTATGTACAATGCATGCTCAATAACAAACTCGGGTACTATAACAAACTTCACATCTTATGCACATTCCCATTTCATAACTTAATCACTCATCAGTTCTTTGGATTTCAACCTCAATCCTTTGGTACTTTGATATCAATAACTCATTCACTACTTTACCGATATAATCCCATATATGACTAGTGAAGAGGAAAACAGAGTATATCATTATGTATATATCATTATTAACTTTTTGCTTCAAGCTCAATATTTCCTCTATCACTTTGATTGTTCTTTCACACCATTACATGTTTTCATTGATCTTTCAACTCCCAAAACTGGTTTATCACTGTCCCATAATATTCCAGTCATCAATCCAAAGAAAATCACTATGTACTGTACACTAAATCTCCTCACTCATTTTCTAGCAAATAAGAATATCACTGTTCTTAACCATTTAGCAGTGAACTAGTGATGCATGTTTCATTTGATGCAAAAACTACATAATCATAACAAACTTACTTGTTTAAAGCTCTAATCTCTGTAAAATCACGTAACCCTAATCTCTCAGGCACCCACATTCATCAACTTGAAAGTTGACATGGAGACTCGGTCTTTCTTGGAATGAAGAAAAGGAATATCCAAGTAGAAGTGGGGACAAATAGAGAAAAATAAGGTTTAGCTTTGGTGAATATTTGATGAAAAGCTTTGGATCGGGGAATTCTAAAGAAAGAAGTTTCAAGAAGGATAAAGAGAAGGACAGTAGCTTATTTTTTACAGGCAATAAAGATCTTAACTAGCTATGACATCTATCCAATTCTTATCCACTTATCCACTTCCCTTTATCCAAACCCACTTAAGTATAATTTATACATAAGTTTATGACTCAGTGATACCACTGCAATCACAACTCATAACCTCTTACTCACTTTCAGATTTTTCCTATGGCACATCATTTCGAGTCAACTTTACGTTCTCTTCTTGACCCCGACACTGAAGTCATTTTGTAACACTTTCCTTTAGAAACATATTTCCCTATGTCTTATATCTCCATTGACACCAAAATAATTCAATTTGGTTCTGTCCTCAATAATATTGAACCTTTTTCTATTGTGGCAACTAGCATAACTTTCGCTATAGGTATCCGATCAAGATCCTTGTTTGATGGTTTGAAAGAGGACTTATAGGTCTATAACTTTCTTGCAGACCTTAGGAACAAATTCTATCATCTGAAGGGTCAAAGATGGACCGGACGATACAAGATGAACAGTATACAGAAGAAGAAGTCTCGGCCCCTTGGGCATAAAGCAAATGAATGCAATAAGTAGAAGAAGCAATGAGTAGGCGAATGCAAGAGCAGACGAATGCAAGGGCAGACGAATGCAAGAAGCAAACAAAGCAATAAGCAGATGAATGCAAAAGAAGTTGAATGCCAGAAGCAGACGAAGTGATAAGCAAACGAATGCAAAAGCAGAAGAATGCCAAGTAGAAGAATGCCAGAAGCAGACAAAGGAATAAGCAGACAAATGCAAAAGTAGATGAATGCAAGAAGCAGACAAAGCAAAATGTAGACAAAGCTCGTCAGAAGGTAGACGAAGCAAAAAGGTAGATGAAATTCGTCAGAAGGTAGACGAAGCAAAATGGTAGATGAAGTTCGTGATCAAGTAGATGAAGTTCTTTAGAAAGTAGATGATTTAGATGGTAAACTTAAGACGAAGCAAAAGTCAACTTAAGACGATATGTAACACAGACGATACATCTTTGCAAATGATAGACGAATGCAATAAGCAGATGATTTAGGTGGTCAACTTAAGTTGAAACAAAGTCAACTTAAGACGATGCAACACAGACGATAGATGAATGCAATAACCAGACAATTTAGATGGTCAACTTAAGACGATGCAACACAGACGATAGACGATTGCACTAAGCAGATGATTTAGGTGGTCAACTTAAGACGATGCAATATAGATGAGATGTCTTTACAGATGATAGACTAATACACTAAGCAGAAAATTTAGGTGGTCAACTTAAGACGAAGCAAAGTCAACTTAAGATCATGCAATACAGACGATATGTGTTTATAGACAATAGACGAATGCACTAAGCAGACGATTTAGGTGGTCAACTTAAGACGAAGCAAAATCAACTTAAGATGATGCAACTCTTAAGACGATATGATTTCATCACAGATGATATGTCTTTACAGACGATGTGTATATGCTCCTGAGCATCTCCACTTTATTAAGACCATAATTTTCTACTCCACCATCTATAACTCCCATACTAAATATTCTCAGTAAACTTCTTCATCACATTTTTCTTCACTAAGTCCAACGCTTAGATTTTATTTCTAGTGTTCCAACTCCATTTCATTCTAATCATTTGCTATAACTATAGTTCTCAATCTATCCTATTACTATTCACTATACCCGAAATGTCAATGAGTGCATGTATAATTGTTTTCATGTGTGCAAAGACTCAAATTCACATGCATGTTTGTTGACATTCCATTGAGCATGAAATGCAAATTTTCCTCTAACTCTCTCATTGCCATTCTCCCCCATTATTGAAATCGAGATTATAACCCTTAGTATGTGGATGGGATGCTACAAATCTAATTGGGGAGAATTATTGAATGGAGGCAAAATTATAAAATGCACTTCTTTTAAGAGTATTGCACCACGGAGAAAATCATATTCATGGGCGCGACGAAGTCATCAGAAATTAATGATGCCGCGGTGAGACCAAAGTTCGTCACTGCGAAGATTATCAGTTTTGCCAAAATCACCATGTTTTTAAACTTTTGCACAATATTCACTAACACAAACATTTAAATGGCCAAAATGAAGCACAAAACAAGAGTTATAAGATGGGAAAACCTCCCCCACACTTAAACATCATATTGTCCTCAATATGAAGTAATCAAAACACAAGAGCAATGGATAGAAATAAAGCAAGTAAAAGGAAAAGGCACAGTAACAATAAATGGAATAACAAAACGAAGTAGATACATATGATGTGCAAAAAGTTGGAAATTTCAAATGAACTAAGCATTCGACAAATAAACTAGAACAATACAAGAAAAACAGTTAAACTAAGTTACTGGGGGACCATCCCCTACATCTGTAGGAGTGTTGTTCGATGGGCCAGCACTAAAAAGTGAGTCATCTTCATTGATCCATCCGCTGCCGATATCTCCGATCGCATTCCTGCTGGGCTATGACCTGATGAATTGTATCCCAGAGGGTAGCCCGATCAGCAGATAGGCTATCTACTCAGTAAGTAAGGGATTACAGAGTGATAGGTGCAGGCAAAGCTGGAGCGGGATGATCGTCCTAGTGAGGCAAGGTCTTGGTATGAGTGGCAGCAACATCAGGAAAGGAGGTGGAAGCGGTAGGGAGTGGAGAGGGTTATGGTGGAGGTGGGGGTTGAGGCTATTTAAGCCGAACGTACCGAAACAGTGGGGCGGGGTCAAAATAGCTATCATTAGGGTATTCCGAGACCTGATGAGCCTGGAATATATCGGTGATGAGGTGTCGAAAGATGATGGAGTTCGTGAGCTTGGCTTCTGTGATGGAATCGTGGAGGGCGGAAGCAATGGCATTGGCTATGTTGACCAGGCGGCCAACCATAAGAAGGTATAAGTACAAGGCTTACTGTTTGGTAACGTAGGCGAGGTGGGAAGTGGGAATGATGTTGTTGCTGACAAGATGAAGCCAAGAACGAGCTTCAGGGAGGAGATTGGAACGCTTGAGGTAGCATTGATAAATGCGGGGTTGATGCCATTGGGTACCCTCGAGATAGAGGGTACGAATGACATCACCCCAAGGATAATCGTGGATGAGTTCGTCGTAGTGGCAGCAGAATATGAGAGGAAGATTGTAGTGGGTGCGGATGTGGGCAGTGGTGAAGGTGGAAGGAACTGTTACACCATGGAAATTAATGTCCATGGTGTTGTGGAGGTGGGCATAGGTGTAAAAGTGGCGGACAAATTTTTCGTTGCCTTGGTCCCGAGGTTGGACTAAGCTCGTGAGCTAGGATTGGATCAGTTGGCAAACAAAATGATGGTTATAAGGAGTTAAGGGGAAGGGTCACTCCCTATGGAAAGGCCTAGCATCTACCTTGGTGGCCAGGTTAGAATATTCGGAGTCAGCGGGAGGATCAGAGTGAGGGGAGGAATGAAAGGGGTGGGAAGATGTGGATGGATGGGAGGATTGGGTGGAATCGGAATGATGGGAAGAAACTGAGGAGCTAGAGGGGGTTAGGGTGGACTGATGGGTGGCATTCTTAGTTTGAGGCATATTCCTGCAGAAAACAAGGAAAAATAAACATAAGGAATATACACAATTCACTCAAAAAAATCAAAATTTGGAAAGCATGTCGCGGCAAAATTGGTCTTTCGCTGCAGTGAAAAGTACACTTGCCATGGAGAAATTGTGCTGTCGCTATGGCGAAGACTATCAGTCTCGCCACGCCACAGCCAAAGTGTTGGTTTCCTCGCTACAGCGAACCCTAATCATCAATAATAAGTAAGCGAAGAAAGAATGAAACAAAGAGGGAAAACTTATGAGACAAAAGGGAGGAGATGAAGACACCAATTACGCAAGCGAAGCAAGTGAAGGAGGGCGAGAAGCAGGTGATGTTGCAAGGTAATCGTCGCGGCGAACTTGAGTGAGAAAGATGAAAGTGAAAGAGGGGGAAGAGGGTGGTAAGTTTAGAAGAAAGGGGAAAGGAAATGATGAAAAAGACGGAGGGCAGTTGAAAGGTACGAAGATTATCAAGGGTAGAAAGGGAAATGTCACTCAGAGGGTTATTGCTGGAAGGTCATTCGCCGGGACAAAAGAATTAACGCATGCTGCGGTGAAGGCTATGGTGTTCACCGTGGCGAAAAGAATAATGCACGCCGCGGTGAAGTTGCTTGAGAGGCAATGTGGCCACGGTGAATGAAAAGTTCGCCATGGCGAAAGGTGTGCTAAAGTTTTCGAGAGAGATATAAACTCTTTCTGCCCGCATACTCAGCTCATATGTAACTCCATGATTATCATTTAAACGACATGCAATTCATCTGCTACACCCATTTCCTCTATCATGGGAAATGTGTCATGTATCTACTAAAACATAGAATTCAAAGGGAAGATGAATTATTGAAATAAAACAACTGAACCTAAGTCTTACTAGAAACTAAACCTAATCCTATTGAAGTAGTTTCTCACCCACACTTAGTCAACATACTCATGCATAACAATGTCATCTTTAATCATAAAGCAGAAGTACATTTTAAATGAAGGAAGAGAAATAACTTGTTGCTTATGGTGGATCTTTCAACTCTTAGGGAACATTTGGCTCATAGCCATGCTGTGGCGAAGTAACTTGACCACTTTCTAGTTCTGTGCTAGCGTCCACTCTCCACAGCTCATCTGAAACATCAGCAAAAAATATTTCCTCCAAGGAATCATTAGTTAATGGGTTCATTTCTAGTTCAAACTCAGCGCATGCATCATCAACACAATGTCAAGCATGTTCACACCTAAGAGCGAATAGTCCTCATAGGGGTGTTTCATAGCTTCATACATATTAAAACTTAACTGTGATCCCCGACCTCTATGGTGATCTTACCTTCTTTCATGCTAATTATAGTACTAGTAGTCCTTAAGAAGGGTCACTCAAGAATCAAAGATGTATTCTGCATAACTTCAAAAAACATATCAAGCACATAAAAATCAGCAGGAAAAACCGAACCTTTGACCTGGACCAAAATGTCCTCTACAATCTCCACTGGATGCCTTAAAGATCTATCAGCCAGTTGTAACACGAAAAATGTGGACTTTAGACTCTTGACTCCTAATGATTGATAAACACGCTTAAGCATCAAATTAATTACAGCCCCTAGATCTAACAAGGCCCTTCCTATGGTAATTTTTCCTATTATGCGTGGAATGCTGAAAGATCTAGGGTCTTGACACTTAATGGGTATTTGGGGTTTAAAAAGGGTTGACACGTTGGAGCTCACTTGGACTCTCTCATTAGGGCTAAACTTCCTCTTGTTTGCGCACAAGTCCTTAAGATGTTTAGCATAGGCCAAAACCCTTTTCACTAAGTCAAGTCGAGGGACGTTGACTTCAACTTTTCTAAACAAATCAATAACATCTTTTTCATGTTTAATATCAGTCATACGCTTGCTCATTAAATATGAATTAGGAAAAATTAAGTCTTGAAGGTTTACCTCCTTACTTTAGGCTTCATGCTTGCTTGGTTCCCCATGCTCATGTGTTGTTGCTTTTTCCTTGGAACCTTCTAAAGTAGCTCCTTTGTTCTTTGATTCAGACTTCTTTTCATTCAAAAGTTCTTTTTCTTTAGAGCTTTCAGAATTCTTGATGGAGTTCATGGGTAAAGGCAATTCTCCACTGTCCATCTCCTCGTCACATTCTTTGTTATCTTGATGATCAAAACCTTACTTGTTTCCCACTTTGGAGAGCAATTGCTTTTAAACTCTTTGGGTTCATCATAGTATTAGAAGGAATGGTCCCACTGCTTCTTGCTTGGTTCTCACTCATGTTGTTTGACAATTAAGTGAAAAAAGAGTTGATGTTCTCCACTTTTGTCTTCCATTGTTCCATTCTCTTTTCCAAGGCATTGAACTGAGCAGCATTCTTTGAAGAATCTTGCTGAATCAGAGAAGAAATGGCTTTGAATTGATTATTAATTGAAGTCCGCTCTTCCTTCATCAAAGTCATCATGTTTTGTAGCAATTGATTGGTATCCTTCTTAGGTGGGACAGTCATGATTTGCTATTGGTTGGGGAACTGGGTAGTAGAAGTACCAACTCCTCCCCCTTATTGAAATCGGTTTTGAACCCGTCCTTCTTAATTGCTCTAACTAAACCTGGCCTTCCATCCCTGGTTATATGTGCTGGAGTAGGGCTCATATTGGATTTGGTCATCCCGAATATACTGCAGACACTTCTTCAAACCTATTGGGGCACACACTGGATATGTGCATCACCGACCCACAAGTATCACAGCTAGGTGTTGTGAGATCCATAGAAGATGTCGGTCCATGCACATTCATATTCTTCAACTCGACAGTGATGAAGGATAATTATGATGTCTCTCTAATCTCTAAACAGTCATCCTTTGACTCCAAACTCTCCATTCTTTTTTAGTGGGTTGCTGTGGTACAACTCATACACTCCTCAGGTGTCTCTCACACTATACTATTGATGATTTAGAGCCATCTTCTTGATCAAATCCTATGCTTCTGAAGCTGTAAGATCAATCAATGATCCTCCCGATGCCGCATCTAACATGACTTTACCTTGACCTTTTTAAACCATCATAGAAATATTGCACTAACTGTTCATCCAATATTTGATGGTGAGCACATGTAGATAATAAATCTTGGAAGCAGTTCTAGTAGTCATAAAGAGACTCATCATATTCCTGGCGTGCCGAGTAAATCTCCTTCTTCATTGATTAAGCCTAAGTTTATTATCTAAATTGGCATCACTTTTATGGCCTTTATCATGCTTTTCGACTCCTAATTTTTGATTTTGTGCTGAAATTAATTCTTTAGTGTGCACTTTTACTTAATACAATTTGATAGTAAAAATTGTCACAATTGGTATTAATCGTGTCTCTTAAGTTTTCGAAGAACAATTGATACTGCAAATTGCTATTTCTTTGATTATAGGATGCTCAAGGAGAAGGGAGTCAATATGTTGAATTGAAATCAACAGGAGATAGCCTTCGGAAGAAGAACACTGCGGCGAAGAACAAAGAATGGGCGAAACTTGCATGGAAAGCTCACCGTGGCGAAGATTAATTCCCACACCGTGCTGAAGGATCCAGGAAAGACATAATGCTGTGGTAAGCCCATCTGTCGCCGTAGTGAAACGTCGAAAATTCGACCATATTTAAAAAATTCTCTCACTGTTTTGACCTGACCCGTGACCCTACATTAAAAAACATGCCAAATTAGGTCATTTGGGGAGATAGAGAGTGAGCAGACATAGAAAAATACATTCAGGGAGGGGAGAGCCGACAGAAAACACTCAACATTTTCACTCTCGACCTTCATCCATCACCGATTGTCTTCACTTCTCATCATCACTCTCACCTGGTTGTTGCTACCATGGATGCTATCGGAGTGTTTGCAATAGTGAGTGCTCCTGAAGTGATGCTCGACTGAATGCCATTTCCTCTTGAAGATGTAGCAATGGCTTGAGTTTGATGGGCTTTAAATGGGAGTTGTTTTACATTGTCAAGTTTGATTACATTGTTATAGATTCCTGAGTTAGGGTTTATGCCTTGTAGTTAGA
>JAOSBN010109582.1:0-10851 GCA_027563595.1 Erythroxylum suave
TTTCATTTTGTAACTTTTTAGATAGAACTTTAAAGCATTTAAGAGATTCATCTTTATGAGATAAAAACAATATCCAATTAAATCTAGTAAAGTCATCAACAATTACGAGACCATACTTCTTTCCACCAAGACTTATTGTTCTGGTTAGACCAAACAAATCTATATGTAACAACTCTAGAGTTCTAGACAAAGTTACAATTTTCTCAGATGAAAAAGATGTTTTAACTTGTTTTCCTTTTTGACAACTCTCACAAAAGAAATCTTTGTTAAAACTCATCTTTGATAAACCTCTTACCAAATCATGTCTAACTAACTTGGAAATATGTTTAAAGATAACATGTCCTAGCTTTTTGTGTCAAATCAGTTTTTCATCATCTTTTTATATAAGGCATAAAATATTTTGACTTTTCAAATCGTCTAAGTTAATTTTATAGAGGTTATTTTGTCTCTTGCCAAAAAGGAATATGGAACTATCCTTGTTTTTGACTATACAAGAATTTTTATTAAAGGATACTTTATAACCAGAATCATATAATTGACTTATACAAATTAGATTATGCTTTAAGCCATCAACTAGCAGAACATTATCAATAGAAGAAAAGGAATCTTTATCAATTTTGCCGATCCCAACTATTTTGCCTTGCTGGTTGTCTCCAAAATTTACTGATCCTCCTTGCTTATGTTGGAGGCCTAGGAACATAGACCTTCTGCCTGTCATGTGTCGCGAGTAGCCACTTTCCAAGTACCATCTGTGATGGTTGCTTCTTCCAAGTAAGGAGATCTGCAATATATATTATGTCCTTCTTAGGTACCCATATTTTCTTAGGTCCTTTAGGGTTAGTCTTATAATTTTTCTTTGAATATTAATAAGAATATTATTTCTTTTTCTTTCTACTAGGAACAAAATTGCTATTAAGAGCATTACTATTATGAATAGTATTTCTATCATTAAAGCCAAAACTGCTTTTATCATTTGGATGTCTATAACTTCCAATCATATCATTAATCCTTTTTGTAATTTTTGTAAATTTTGATAAATCTACTGAAAGATTATTAATCCTTGTTTTAGCTGATTAATTTCCTCAGATCTATCTATAGTTACTTTCTTTTTCATATCGTCTACTTATTTCTTAAGGCATACGTTTTCTTCTCCTAAGAGTTATGTGTTCTTTAAATTTTCAAAAAATTTCTTTTTCAATAACCTATATTGTTTTAAGATAACATGTGAATCTTCTAACAATTCTAAATAGGCTTGCTGAAGATCATAAAAGTCAGAAATTACCTTATGATCACTTTCCCTTTCAGCTGCCAAGTATATATTTGCTTGTTCTGATGTTTGTAAGTTGGATTCTGATTCAGATCAACCTAGATCTTACCATGTTGCCATCACACTCTTTTTGTTTTCTTAACTTCTTTTTTGTTTTCTATTGAGCAAGGGACATTCAGACTTATAATGTCCTAGTTTATTTCACTCATAGCAGACGATAGAACTTTTCTCATTCTTCGAATCATCTTTGCTATTCTTTTTGAAATAGAAGTCTTTATTTCCCTTTGGTTTCTTTTTCCACATCCTTCTAATCTTTCTTGAAATGAATGATAGCTCATCTTCATCTTCACTTGAATCTTGATCAGAATCAATAGCATCATCAATTTTGTTTTCTTCATTCTTTAATGCCTTTAAAGTTGTGCTTCTATTTTTCTACATCTTCTGATTATTCTAACTAGCCTTCAATGCAATAGATTTATCCCTTCTAGGTTTATCTTCTGCATCAAGCTCTACTTCATGGATTTTCAGTGAACTAAGCAATTTTTCTAGCTTCAGCTTGCTTAAATCCCTAGCCTCTTGGATTGCTATTACTTTGGGTCTCCATCTTTTTAGGAGACTTTTGAGAATCTTTCTGACATGATCTTGAATGTCATAGATTCTCTCCAAATCTTTAAGTCCATTAATAATTTTTTGGAATTATCCAAACATCTGATCAATAGTCTCATCATCTTTCATCTTTAACAGTTTATACTGATGAACAAGAATACTAATGTTGGATTCTTTCACCTGGTTTGTGCCTTCATGTGCAACGGCTAATGTGTCCCACATTTCCTTTATAGATTCGCATCCATAAGCCTTATTATATTCAGTTTTGCTTAGAACACAACTTAAAAGGAACTTAGCCTTTGAGTTTAATTGAAAGCGAGTTTTTTGATCAACCAACCACTGGTTATGATAGAAGTTTTTCTGTTCATTGTCTGTTAGGATTTATGGACCATTTTCAATGATATCCTAAAAAGCAATATGTGTGGATTTTGTGAAGAGCTGCATCTTGTCCTTTCAATAACGATAGTCTTCACCATTAAATGCAGGGGGTCTTGTGATTGCGGCAACTTCTACTATAAAAACATATGATTCAGCCATAGATCTTTGTCCTCACTTTGTAACAATGTTTCTTGGACACTTGCTCTAATACCAACTGAAGTAAATCACTTGTTAATATAGAAATCACGTACAATATGTAAAATACATAATAGGGGGGTTGAATTGTGTTAAATAATCTAAGATATTAATCTTTAAAATCTTCTTAATTTTCTTGATCAATTCAGATGATTACAAAATAACGCACTTAATTTTATGAGTAATGCAACAGTGAAAATTAATATCTATTCTTCTAACAACAACAAAATTAAAGAGGAAAGGGTTAGAGAATATGACACCACGATTTAAACTGGTTCACCCTTAACCTTGGGCTACGTCTAGTCCTCAGAGTTTTTCTAAGATTTCACTATGTCCTTCAACGTTACAAGTATCATTTCTACACTTGTAGAGCCTTTTTTGATCTCTTTCACAAAGTATTCTTTATCTGCTTTCTTCGCCTCTGTAGGCTCTACCCTTCCTTTCACTCGAAAAGATATTGTTTTGAGCTTTCACACTCACGTTACATATGTTTTTGCTTTCTTTCTTTCTTTCTTTTCTATCATAATATTTTTCAAACTATAAGCACTTGATCACAGATTTTCTCTAAGTATGTTTTGTACATTTATAGATCTCTCCCCTTTTGTTTTATGTATATGTGTAGTTTTTCATAACTGCGACTGATATTTATAATCTAAATCTTCAATGGTCTTCTTAAGAAAACTATTTGTAGAATCTTCTAAAGTCTATTATTAGTTGAGTCTTGTAAACAACTCCAACTAACTGACATTCTCATACATTCTTCAATTACACCGTCTTATATGCTTTGATTTGTATGCTTTGTCAGAAGTCTTAGACTTAATCACTTCGTCTGACCCATCTTAGACGCTTCATCTTATTTAGCTTTTACTTAAGTATCATCTAGATTTGATGATTTGTGCCACTTACATTTATCTGTGTACTTAACAATTTAACAAAGCAGTTCACACACTTCTATTATTTTTATTATTTGACTTTCATCAAAATCAATAGAAGAAGTGAAGTCTTCTTGACTTACCATAACTGATAGAATCAGGTGTTTACATGTGGATTCTTCATGCCCTTTTTGCTTAGAAATGGAGGAGACAAAAATTTATTTGTTCTGCATATGTGAGGTCACCAATCTTATATGGGAAACCATCAAAATGAGATGCAATTGGTGCTTACCAGTGAACACATTCTTTAGTGTAATACAGTGGCTATCTTCTCAAAATATCCCCCTAAAGTTAATATACATTGTGGTTGTGAGCATGTGTGTTAAAAATATTTGGAATGAAAGGAATAATTGATGATTTGAAGTTAAGCATAAATCTACTCCAACTTTCATCTTAAAGACACTAGACAACATCAATGAACTTATTTTATTAAGAGGGGTGGGGTAAACTTCAAGCTTTCTATGTCCTATAACTTACCATGTAACTGGACTATATCTTTTTAGTAGTTAGGAGTATTACAAATTTTAGATGGACAGGATTATACCTTTGAAAATTTTGTGTTTGTAACTCCATTTTTTGTTTTATTTAATAAAGATTCCTTTTATATTTTTCAAACAAAGAAACTAGTATGTCGATAGGTCAATCGATTGAGACATCAATTCAGGAAGGCTTATATTTATATATAAAAGTAAACTAAGTAACTGTTGTTAAAGGAAGACATCAAAGACTTATAAAGAAGCTGATGTATTTGGCTTATGCAAGACGTGATCGTGCTTATACATTAAGCATTATTAGTCGATTCATACATAATCATGGAGAACAATATAAGAACACAATTACATAAATTTTTAAGGTACTTCAAATATACTTTTGAAAAATAAATTTTATTCATTAAATATATAAGTTTCCAAAATATATATGTTTATAAAAATATTGATAAGGTCAGTGTAATAGATGACAGACGGTTAACTTACCTCCTATTTTTAGGTGACAATCTTGTTACATGGAGAAGTAAAAGAACATAATGTTGTTGCTCACTCAGGCACAAAAGTTGAATTCAGAGGTATGACACTTAGAATGTGTGAAGTTT
The DNA here is from genome assembly GCA_027563595.1 of Erythroxylum suave. Classification (NCBI taxonomy): domain Eukaryota; kingdom Viridiplantae; phylum Streptophyta; class Magnoliopsida; order Malpighiales; family Erythroxylaceae; genus Erythroxylum; species Erythroxylum suave. The sequence continues at coordinate 4,469 of JAOSBN010109582.1, forward strand.
TATGGCTAAGGTTGTTTCAATAGGATTTAAGTTACCCACCTAGGCAACCATTTCAATTGTATTATGATCATAAAGTTCTGTGCGATATAGCTTACAATCATGTCCATATAGCTTACCTAAGATTCATTTTGAAGATCAACTAGCCAATAGTCTTACTAAAGTAATCTTAAATGAAGTGTTTTCGAAATCTCTAAGTTGGGAATATATGAAATATATATACAGACTTGAGGGGTAGTGTTGAAAGATTTTCTTCATAGTAGTTGGGATTGTAAACTTGTAATTTATTATTAGTTTCCTAATCTATAGCTAATTAGATGTCTAAATTCTAGTTATAAATTAGCAATTAGTTAGTTTTATACTCATTTCACTCTCTGAGGCTATGTTTGGTAGGGCAGTTAGTAATAGAATAGAATGGAATGTAATATTTTTCCATCGTTTAAGAGGAGGGTTTGTAATGGAATGGAATGGAATGGAAGAGGAGAGTTTCACATTACATCTTATTCCATCCCAAAATAGTAATGAGTTACCTCTAATTTGGGAGGTTTATGATAGAATGTAAAATGAACAATATTTACTACCTAATATACCCTCAAGAACTTTTCATAATACCAATTATACCTTCAACCCTAATAATATGCAGTAAGACAATACATCATTATTCTATCAAAGGTAGAATAGTTGTTCATTATTATTATATATATATTACATTTCATTCCATCCATCTTCCAAATAATATTTCACTATATTACATTATGAACCCTTCCATCCCTCCCAAACAATAATTTTCTAATATTACATCCATTTACATTTCATTCCATTATAAACCATTCTATTTCATTTCATTACATTTCATTACATTAAAAACCTTATGTCCAACCAAATATAGCTTAAGTGTGTGTGTATGTAGTTTCTATTGAAATATATGATAGAATAGAGAATTTTAAGTCTCTAGTAAGTTTTATATGATGTTTTCTAACTATTATAAGATAAAACCTTTGTCATAAGTTTCTTCTACCACATCTTTGCCCTACTATCGTAAAAGAAAATATGTTCATCAATTCTTTTGAATAATAAGTGGAGCACCTTTATACTGGCTCTTTATTGATCCTTTACATGTTCACAAAATATATGTTAAAAACTTACATGAAATTTTGGATGAATTTTTAGTCTTTTAGGCAAATTTATCTTAAATGCAAAATTTTCACCTTTTGATACACTTTAGAAAGGATTGTCATACCTAGAGATTAATTATCTATAGACTAATTTGTTACTTATATATTTTCAAAATTAGGAATCAATTTCAGTAGAACTTTTTCATATTAAATTCCAACATATGCCATTTTGGTTTATTTACTTCTTCATAAAGTATAAAACTTTGCATAAATTATTTTTGACCTTATCCAATAACCCTTACTTGGTTCAAATAAATTTGAATGTTGTTGAAACATTTTCACTCATATGTTGTAGGTTGAGAATTTTACTTAGGATATCAAGCCTACAAGAAATAAATTTAGAAATTTTATAGCTATTTTGTGGGGAAGGAAGCAGTGCATCACTTAATTTAATAAACAAAAAAGGTTGTAAGCTTTGAAATAATAAATAAAAGAATGTGTATTACCTTAATGGTGGGACACCTGTTATATGAGGTATAATCAAAGAGGTGGAATCCTAATATGACTTTCTTTTTAATATTTGAACTATAGTAAACATCTAATCCTTTAATGTTGGAAAAATACTTAATGAACATATCCAAGTGTTTGTATTTGTATTGTAGTATGCTTCTAGTTTTTTTAACTTCTTATGAATATTTCTTAAAAAGACCTTCCTTGTGACAATAATCCCTGTAATGTTTTTCATTAATAAATTGCTTCATGTATAAGATCAAGATGTAGGCCCATAATGTTGACTTAGAATATGAGATTGGCATGATCTTAAAGATTGCCTTTTAAGATGTCCCACACATTATTGGGCCTTTACATCTAAAGCAACCATTACAATTAATTATGCCTCGTTATAATGGTTGAACATTTTGTCTAAATCAATTTCTATGCCATTTCTAATAGAGTAATAAACTATTAACCAAGAATTAACTCAAAAGCATTTTTCTTTATAAATGAAAATTGTTTAAATTATAGAAGAATTTTGCATTTTCCAAAAAGTCTGACAAATTTCATTGTTTTGAATTTACAAGATGACTCAATAAATCTTTAAATAAAGCACTAATTTTATATGTTGGCTATCAATTTATGAAGACTTGTAGTTAAAAAAATTCAAATTAAACCTTAAAATATAAAAAAGTGAGGTCACCATGTGTCTAGTAAAACAAACATTTTTATTAATCATTAGGGTTAAACATACAACATTGAAACTAATTAAACCATGAAATCAAATTGTATAAATCAGTTAAAACTTCAAAACCAATTGACCAAACTACCAAACCACACACACACACACACACACACACACACACACACACATATATATAAGATAAGCATTGCTAAGTGAGTTAACTATACAAAATTAAAAAGTTAACATGTGTACCAAATATTTTATACGATCTCTTAGAAAAAATAAACAATTTTTTACTAAACTTATGTAATTGAGAAATTCAGTAATTATATTCCAAAAAAAAAGAAAATAATTGACATTTTTAAATTTTTGTAAAGAACTTTTAATTCAAATTTATAATGAAAAATATTAATGCCTTAAATTTTAGGAGAAAAAGTTACTATTACATGATTGATTGTTTATAAGATCTCTATGTTAAAATATATGATACCTTTAAACTAAATTTTTAATTAAAAAAGAGCCATGTATCATTTTATCATTTTTTGATTTTGTATAAAATATTTTTTAATTCTAAATGAGTTTATTTTTTAATTGTGTAATATTTAATAGTTATTTAAAAATTGTTTGCTTTAATTTATCTAATTTTTATTTTTTAGAAACTAAATTTATAAATAATAAATCTAAATCACCTAATCACCCAATCCAAAATCAAATTTATCTGGATTGGTTTGACGTGGTTAAATTTGTGTGATTTGACTTAATTTAAAAAATAAAAACATTTTAGTAATGATTCAGTACAAAGTTTTTGTCTAAACTAGCTCTTGCACACGCCTATCACACGTATTGGAACTTCAAAATATTTATTACATTTTGGTATAATAATTTTAGTGAAACTTTTGTATAATAAGCTGGTCTAACAATAAGAACAATATAATTGGTGAACATGATGATGAAAAACCTATAACAAGGCCTTGATGTCCACTTTAGGAAATCCTATAATTAAATCCAAGGATGTTGATATGTAAAGTTTCTCCAAACGACATAAAAGTTAAAGTAGATAAAACTTTTTTTTTTTACCTTTTAAGTTTTGTCTTGTTAACAAAAAAGCCAAGTTTGATAATAAGGTTATATGTCATATTCATATTAAAATACACAAATGTCCAAGAAAAAAATGTCATTATCTAGTAGTAACCCAAATTTTCTCATACTACAGAGCATGTCTTTTTTATTAATTCCCTACAAAGTCCACTAATTTAAGGAATAACAAATGTGTCTTTTGTCAACAAATACTCCACATTTGATACAATATTGCTTTAAGACAACATCTTACAACTTTTCCACCAATTGATGGTAGTTAGTATCATGTTTGTCATAATTCCTAATTCTATCTACCAAATTTGTCTTAGCTCTAGATATGTTGCAGTAGGCAGCAAACGCTTCTTTCATGCTAACAACATCAATAAGTTAATTACACCTTTTGGGCTTATGCTCCTAAGTCAAATCAAGTTCTATAAAGTATTATTTCCAATGAGCTTAATTGGAATATTACTTATTTATCTTGAATAGTATTTGTAAGGTTGTCTATTAGTGTTACTAACTTAGTGTCTAGCAAGTAAAATACAAAATTCTCATGTAATTTGCTATCGCCCCCGTTTCTTTCTAACGGCCAAAGTATTTTGACGTCGTCTTGGTAAATATCATCTTCGAAAGTGTTATTAAATGTCCCTCATATAATAATTCAACCAATGGCTTCGTCAAACGGCCTCGTGCAATCTTGTAAATGAACGTCGCCGTTTAGTAATTGGTCTTGTATGAGTCTCACTCACGTGGGAGGGAGTCCCTCCAGTTGTAAAACTCTCTTTATTTGTTAAATGAATTTTTTAAATTAAAAAAAAGCATTAGTTTGAACTTCAAATGGAGGTTTGAAGTTAGGCAACTTTGAAACTTGTTTCATCTTAATTACTTGCTTAATAATTCCTCTATAATCTCTTTGAATTGATTTAAGTTAAGTTTACCACAGCTTTCCAATACAATATTTCGCAACCAGTGTGCTTCTTTATCCAACTAACATAAGTGTGTTGGGTACACTTTTGATAGTCCATCCGATAATATCTTTTAATGCTTTAACAAACCCTTATTTTGACATACATAGATTTGTTAAATCAAGCATGATGAGAAAATTATAAGAAACATAATAAAATCTTAAAGAATCACCAATGGAAGAAAATAATGGAAGTGATAGCTTCCGTTGTTCTCATTGATTAAAGCAGTCCATAATGCTAAAGAACATTCCACGTAGTTGCCATCTTACTGTTTATTCTAGCATTAGTCCCTTTGGCTATGATATTTTCTTCAAGCCAATCCAAAGTGCACTAGATCAATTAATGGATTTCAGGAAGAGTTTGGTGTTCCTTTCTCTCTAAAGTACATATATACAATAAGTGAATGCAAGCTTAAGTACATATTATAAAGTTCATGAATTTCATTCCATAGCTTTGAGCAATAGTTACGTTTAACGAAAAGGCAATTTAAAGCTTTTATTTCTTAATTGTAAAATTTGCAATATATGTTACGAGCACTATAAATATCATTTTATTTCTTAGTCATAAAAATTGCAATATATGGTGTGAGCTCTATAAAAATCTATCTATTATTCTCAACCTCTAATTGATTGCTGGCCAAAGAATAAATAAAGTTTTTAAGAGATTTATGTTATATCATACTAGAATTTTCCAGGGAACTATTTACGCTTAGATCTGTAGATTTCTGAACATGATTTTTCAATGAATTGTATAGAGTTTTTCCTTAGTTAAATCAATGAGTCTCTTTATATAAACTGTTTCACTTTTACTTTCTCTAAAAAAGAGTGTGTTTTAAAGAGCTGAATCACGGTAGTTTATACAACATGCCCTTATCTTTGTAGTTATCAAACCAGAACCAACGTACTTCTCCATTCCCTACTAAGCTTTTCATTTCATAGCGTATAGAGTCACTCGTTTTGAGCATTTTTTGGAGGGTCAATAAGGTATAAGTTATTTAATTCAATCAAATTGAAACATATAAATAATTCTAATTCTAAAAAGAATTTTAAAAAATGTTCAGTAAAATTCATTTTAGTTATTAAGCTTAATCTTAAGTTGGATAAAAATAATTAAATCAATTTTAGAATTGATTTAAAATTTTAAATTCCTTTAGGTGTACTAAAATAGGACTGGGCTATTTTGAATCTAGAGTTGTTATAACTGGGATTACATTAACTCAAGACTAGGTTATAGTAACCAATTTGCCAAACATACTTATTCTAGCATTATGTTACACTAAGCTAATAACCAAACAGTTTAGTATAATCCAAAATAGGTAGAACCTAAACTATGATCTAAACAACCTTTATTCCAAGTTTATAACATCTTAACCTTATGGCCAAATATAGATTTTCTTCCCTAAGAAACCCTAAGCAACCCATAAACCTACCAGTGGCTACCCAACATCTATTATTAGTACATGCCAAATGGAAGTCTTGACAAATTCCTATTTAGTTCTGAAACTCCCAATCTCAGTTGGAGTCAGCGATATCAAATCCTGAAAGGAGTTGCATCTGCGCTTCTTTTCCTCCATGAAGTATGGGAACAAGTAGTTTTACATAGAGATATTAAAGTGATCGACTGTGTGGTTGAGTCTCTGAATCACTTCCTTGGAAACCGAATAAAAAAAAAACCCAAGGATTGCAATATAGATTGTAACCTCAGGTCGTCTCACTTAATTGGAACCTAGAGAAAATGATCTAAGCTAGCTAATTGTCAGGAAATGCAAACTAAATTAATTAAAAGTTGGATTTTGGATTGTTTTGATTAAACTAAATGGCTTGAACTAAATGAAAGAAAATTGTATGAAAAGGTATTTTTGGATTTTTGGGAAATGAAAAGTGAAAACTCAAACAATGATCAAATGTGATAACATCCTTTTGAAAACGAGCTTTGGCTATAATGGTTCTAAACAAATCTTTGGGAACGAAATTCATTAAGTTTTCGAATGATAAACCTTAAAGAACTCTTTAAGTCTAGGGTTTTAATCAATGAACTCCATTTCTTAAAACC
>JAOSBN010109593.1:0-10851 GCA_027563595.1 Erythroxylum suave
GGGAAACAGTCTAAGGGTGTGGTCTCGTGTTGATGTGTGCAGGACGCTGGCTCTACTAACAACCAAAAAAGTTAAGCCACGCTAACTTCATTTGGATGGTATACCAGTATGTATTATCCTGCGATACTGTCATTGGCTGAATCATTAGTCTTGCAAGTCTCGGGAGCAGCTCTATAACATCTGTCTGATCAAGACCGACATACGATACTTGCTTCTCAACCATAAGACAAGAATCTGGAGGTATTTGCTGCCATTAGCCAACATCCATTTCATGCTGAGCTGAAGATTGACTAACCCATTTTTAGAGGGTGCCGAAGTTTCTCCGACCTCATCTCGCATTGATCTCTAAGTGCGCATTCACATATCGTGTTATACAGGTTCAAACAACGCCACATCACAACACACAATGGCTGGAGGAGGCTATCCGTAAGTTTATCTGTTCGATGCTGAAGCTTGCTAACAAAGATTCAGAAAGCAGTAAGTCCTTGCAAGCTCACCTAGCGCATTTCCATCCCGAAACAATATACGAACCCCTCTACCTCTAATCGACCGCTTCTCTTCGAGCCAGCATGTGTGCATCATCTCGAGTTCTTCCACTGATATTCCGAAAGCGTGTGGAGTCCTGCCGGAGGCTGGAACAGCCAGCCTCACAACTGGAAGGTGAACACAGCCGTCTTTGGCCTCGTGATCCTGGGCGTCACCGCGATCGCCTTCCGAACGAGCGCCAACCGTGAGGTCCGCTACAAGATGCCGGAACCAGGCCGCTTCTTTCCAAGCCGAAAGTAGGCAGTCCGACCTAGATCTGACGATGGAGCACTACTGACCGAATAAATTAGCTGGAGTAAGCAGATCGTCGAGCACGAGAAGGCACAGAAGGCAGCTTCATCATCGTCATAGACCGACGATGAAGCTCTGTATATACGCTAGAGATGCATGGGTTTACGGCGTTTACGGTTCGATCGAAGTCCGAGGCATGCGGATGCACAGTTGTGAAGTGATGCCTTTGGAGATTGGTGGACAGATGTGGTGAATTTGATGTGGACAGCTAAATGGAGCTCAGAAATTATGGTCCTGTGGACTGCAGATACAAAAATTGAGGCAAGTGACTGGTTCGCACTGCTTACCATGTTTGTAACTCAGATCGAATATACTATGCGAAACCAAATTTACGATCAGATCTTGGCTCAGATCGAACGTGTATTGTACCGAAGTTCTGGAGAAGCGATCCTACCGTCAAGACGACTGACCATCACTCGGATGTAGAAACATGACGCTCGCTGGCGCCTCATTCTAGCACAGGCTCCTTGATTCAGGCAGAAGATTGCAGGAGGTAGATCATGAGAACCAGAATTGCCTTGACGGAGTGATACGCTTCTTATGCAACATATACAACCATTAAGCCCCCGTCATATTTGTGACATTTTGTACACAACCGCAGACAAGCTATCTATATCCTACATGTCTTCCCACATCAACCGGCATGCTCGACCACCTCGGTCACAAACTTGCCGTCCTTGTAATACGACCTCAACTGTTCAGGCAACGCTTCTTCTTTGCTGTCCTCATCACCCTTCGGTGGCAGCACAACGTTGATGGCGCTCGATTTGCTAGTGAAGATTTCAGGCGGGCTCTTCATACTGTCTTCTCCCAGGTAGATCTGTGCGCCATCGATCTGGTCGAGCATGACCGTAGGCAACACGCCATCAATCTGAACGGCGAACTTTGGCGACTTGATCACATCCAAACTCGATACGAGAGATCCCACCAGAATTGACAGGCCTGTGCAGTTGTCGATTGAGATGGCATTGGCCTTTCCGTTGACTTTGATTACGCACTTTGAACATCGTGAGATCAAGATGCTGTGGTTCAGCTCCGCGGGAATCTCGATGATTTCGTTGCCAGTGTTCTCAAAATTCTCAACAATCCACTTGTTGCCGTCAAGCTCTTTTCGACTCGGTTTCTTTGCTTTGAGGCTGTCGGGTTTCCTGGCCGGCAGTGGGGACTTCCCTCGGCCTGTTGATGTTTGCGAAGCTGAGCGCTCAGGGACTGCACTAGCAGTACGTAGTGAGGGATTCTTGTGTGTCATTTCAGATTTGTCTACTTTCCTCAGACCGGATGTTACAGATGAGCCTTGGTTGAGCTGATCAAACACAGCTGTCATGTCACCACCTTTGGAGGCATTTGGTGTGGCTTTGTTTGTGAGTCCATTGAGTTGGTCCAGAGTCGGCAATGGGGGTGGTGGGGGTGGGGGCGGTCCTCCAGCAACAGCTATTGATGCTCTTGGTGTCGGTCCGGCTGGATCGGCTTGTATCTGCTTCAAGGCCTCAAGTGCGTCGATGCCGTCTTTTTGATTCCATGTCAGTCCTTGCGCATAGTGATCCTTGACGTATGTGTTGAGTGATCGGAAGATCTTGTAATATGACTGCATGTATTCAACATGCGTTTTGTCCCTATTGTCGTCAGCTCCAGGCTAGATACTCTCGACCAACTCACTTCTCTTTGTACTCCTTCAAGATCTTGTTCCCATAGTATTGCACTGCACCAAGGGTGTCGTTCACGAAGTCGCCAGGTCTCCTCTCGACGATCCAGCCTAAGCCAACGACACCCTCGGCCACAGCACTCAGGTGGGTGAAGAAGGGCGATGCTCTGTTAGCTTCCCGCATGTTATCTACAGATGAATTGTATTGATGCAGCTCGGTCATCAGTTCCGGAGGTTGCTGCTCTGGCTTCTTCGCTTTGGTCGAGACAAGCAGGTAGGTTCGTTCTGCTTGGAATGCGAGTTGCAGTTGTTTCGCCTGGACAGAGTCAGCTATGTCCCCATACCAGCATAAAACTACCAACCTGCTCCTCGACAAGCCCACCGATCTTAGCAGCGTTCTCGACAAATGCTCCGACATCTTCTTCAATGAGCTTGTCAAAGTCCTCAATTGATCGTGGTAGAGGTTCGGGTGCTGCTGCTGGGACTGCGGTTGGGGTTGTAGATGTAGCCGTGCTCTCTGAAGCTGCCACGGATGTCTGAGAGGTCCCAGCCAGCGAGTTCGATCCCGTAGCATCCACAGAAGAGGCGATATCTTCCAACCTTGAGGTCGCTGCTTCTAGTCTGTGGGTGTCAGTGTTGACCCCTGGGAGTAGTGTAAATCATACCGCTTGATCAGCGTTGTCAAGTTGTGCATGTTGTTGGCAGCAGGAGTCGCCATCTTGCTAGCAGATAACAAATGACCGATGACTTGACAAGTTTGCTTGAGAGAAGTGCGGTACTTGTATGTGGTTTGTTGACATTTGACAAAGCTGCGGCTTGCGGAGACTATTATAGCGATGAAGCCGCAAGGCTGAAGTCAAACACCAGCGAACGGCGTGTGCTGAGAGACAGGCAACATCATATTCTTGTTCAAAATGCTACCTCAACTAGTGATACAATTTACAGTTCAGCCTGATACGGCGTCGTGGCTTTTGCAGAAGCCGACTTTTTCGCTGGCCCAAAGTACTTGGTGAAATATTGCACGAGATCTTTCGTTCTCAAGCGCATGTGCTCTCCCGGAACAGTCTCAAAGACCAGGGCACCCTTCTCGTCCAGCTTCTTTAGCCCAATCCAGTCTTCTTTGTATATAGTTCTGTTCTGGAGCGCGGTGATTTCTCCAGTAGTCGAATTGACTTCAGCAAACCAACCGCTTTCTTTTGGTATGACAGTCTTGTCATCCGCGAAAGTAATCATGACAAAGTTCTCAAGCTGCGCAAGGTTCTTTGCGTACGTCGCATTCTTCTCAGATCGCTCATTATTCACATCCGCAAGGTAGTTCGAATAATTCATATAGTTCTCGAGGTCGGAAAGTGGTCGGTAGTATTGCGCCGGTACAACCTTCTTCTGTATGAGATCGCCCCAAACCAGACCAGTATTGATCAATAGATTCGCGCTATTGCAAAGGATGTCGGTCCAACCTTGACACTTCACGAACTGCGCGATTCCATTGTGCTGGCTTCCAAATGTGATGAGAGATCTAACAGGTGGCGCCCAATGGCCACATCGTTCAATGTAACCTCTTAAGAATTGGCCGCCTTGACTGAAGCCGACGGCATCAACTGCAGGTGCGGTCGAGAGTATAGGGTCGCTAGCGATCTCATTACAGACAAAATCGATCTGTGCATTAACATCACCAAACCATGATGCTGTGGCGTCTGAACCGCCATCTTCTGCTGCAGATATGGGATACACATAGGTTCCAGGGTAAGTGTCTTCGATGAGGCTAGCAACACCGTTCATGCCATCTGAATCGGCAGAGTCTCCCAAGCCATGCCATATCAATACTGGTAAGGGATCGGACGAAGCATCGACGTCGGGTTGCTGCGCAGCGCTTAATACAGACTGTGAGAACGCATCGGCGTCAACGGGGATAACAAACGACAGTGACGAGGTCAGCAGAGCCGACGCTGCTAAGATAGAGTGACGCATCGTATGACAGTCAGTCAAGGAAAGTAACGAGTGTGCGCGTGGAAAGCTATCAAGAACAAGGACTCTAGAAATGATGATGCCTAGCCACCTGCGACGTGCACTGCTTACGACACCCAATGACGGAGTCGATGCCTCGGGACGGCGCGCCACCAGCCACATGCAGTCCAGGCTTCGGCAATTCCACCACGCAGTCTAGCCACATCTCCCCCAGAGACCCCTCACGGACTTTTCAGCTTCATAATTGTCCGTGACAATGAGCTGATTGTCATGCTTGAGCAGCATCCATGCGATTATACTATGTGGCTTGACAGGCATCGTCCGCTGACTGTACCAATCAGACACGCAAGCGAAACGTAGCACCAGGGGACATCCGATATCGTCTACCAACCCAAATCCAGTACTATTGACTGAAGATCCAGTCTAGAGGATATCATGGGCGCTAAAACGCCTGACATCCCAAGGAATGCTTTGTCGGTGAGCCACATGGCACATGATTCCCAGCGTATCGCACGCTAACGGCCTGGTCTGTAGTGTACTCGTTGCAAATCGAAGAAGGTTTGTATGCTATGTTCACTCTCTCAGCCTAATGACTGACCAGTTCAGATCAAGTGTGGAAAGGAAGAACCGAAGTGTGACAAGTGCTCAGCTTTCTCTGCCGAGTGCTCTTATCCAACTCGACGCAAGAGAAACCGCTCAGCCAAGTAATGTCGTTCCTGGCTTTTATCGATGCATGTGATTAACTGTATCCAAGGAAACGAGCAGATGTGCTCACCCAAATTCTGTCAAGGCTCGACGCGTTGGAGAAGAAAATAGGAGTACAACCATCGCGCGCTCAATTACTAGAGAATGGAGCATCAAGTCAACAGCGTGATGGCGACTCTTCGGGAGGCGAAGACGATGACATGACTGATAGCGACGAAGACAATGTCGAGAATGGCGAAAACGGAATCGTCACTCGTGCAGAGAGCGAAACGCCATTCAAATCGTTGTATCAGTTGATCTACGAAGCAGCAAGTACAACCAAAAACGCGCTCAGAAGCACACCGGAAGACTCAACTCCGAATAACGAACCAGACGCGATTTTCAGCAAAGCTCTGACTTCGATCAAGAACTTTCGTTGGAAAGATGACAAAAATGATGACCCAGCTTCGGATTTGGACATACCGTGTCCAGTGGCACAGAGATGGGTTCAATGTAAGGGACTCACAAAATCTGTATCTGACATGTCCATTGACTTTTTGCAGTGTGTTTCCAAATCAAGTTCTTCGAGGAATTGGTAGGCGCGGAGCTCAGAAGTCTTATGACGGCAATGCCGAGTATGATGGACACTCCGGGAGTGCAACTTACAGACTCTCTCCGAGTTGTATATTACAGTGTCTTGTTTTTCGGTTGGAGGCGCGATGAAAAGTCATCGCTCCCCGACTGGAACGAGTATGGCCGTATGTTTTACCGGAAGTGTCTGAAAATCCTTCCAGGCTGGAAGAATGATGGCAAGCCAGCAAACATCATGGATTTCACCGCCACTGGATTAATGGTAAGCGCTGTTCTTTGCAAATCTGATTTGGACTGATCGCAACAGTCTATCATGGCGATCGAGAATTTTGACTATCACCTTGGTTGGGATCTACACTTCGATTGCTGCACGCTCGCTCGCGAGTTAAAATTGGACCAACTCGATGCACCGAATCATACCAATAGGCCAAAGGGGTACGAAGATGAAGGCAAAAGGAATGCTCTGCGAAAGAAAATCTGGCAACTGATTCACATGGAATTCTTCTTCCGTCTTTACTACGACAGACCACCAACGATGACAGGAGCAGACTTCAGTGTCAACTTTCCGTCCATTGTGGCCACCCCGGAATCGGCAGATCAAAGTGACGCAGTCTATTTTCTTGTCAGCTCAAGGAATGTCTTTATCACAAAGGAATTTTTCGATATACTGCAGAAACCTGATGAAGATTTGAGACAGCGTGTTGAAGATCTATCTGACCAGATTGAGCATGTCATGGCGGAATGGAAACTGGTATATCAATTCACGTCGCTTCTTCACTTCGCTAACTTTCTCAGACGAATCGTCTTGCCGGATCGGGCGAAGATCGCTCCAATGCATGGGTATACGGTGATCTCTTGATAAGTGGTTACATCACTATCATCCTCATGGAACGAAAAGCCTTCGGATCGGGAACGAAGAATGAGCCACCCTCAAACAGATCTGTCCAGGCAGCGAGAAAGGCTCTGGAGACAATACACGATTCTTCGACAATGTTTGACCAAAGCACTAGTCCGAATATCATGGGGTGAGTTTCATGAAATTCATGCAAGCGAGAGACTAACGTAAAAATTTTCATCTCCTTCTATCCATTCGTGGCATTTTTTACTCTATACCACCATATACTATCAATCATTCAACAGAAGGGGAAGATGGACAAGGTCGTTTTTGAAGCAATCGAGAAAGATGTTGGACTCATGGAGAGTCTCGGGGTCTTACTCCTCAATCTCGCGGCATTTCAAGAAGAATTCGGCTTAATCTTCAAAGCCGTCGACGCACTTACCAAAGCATCACGCTATATGGTTTCTGCTTCTGTGCCGAACACTCCAATCTCAATGGCACATTCACCCCCTGAGAGTCGCAACTTACGAAGCCTGCAGCAGAAGAAATCCAATCCAGTTGACACCGAAAACGCAAGTGTGTCGAATGAATCATACTTCAGCGAGACCGAACACGTCCAACCCAAGTGGCCCTCATTGGAGGCTGGTCTACAACGGAATGATCTGCAAGTGCCATGGCTTTATCTCGAATCTATGGAAAGTGATCTTTTCGGAAAGAATTGGCATCAAGCCTGGTGGGATCAATAGAGGTGATACAACCAAATTTCCTTGAGCAAAGTTGCTTACAGTTGGCTTCTATCAAATATCAGTATTGGGTAATCTCGATCACCAGAGATAGGATCACATAGGCTCCTAACGAACTCACGACTCATGACCTAACGCCCATGACTTGAGGAATCCATATCTACAGTGCAAGTATACTGACCACGAGGTTAAAAAGGTAACCACTTGCAGAAGAAGCCAAATCGGCACAATCAACATCTCATTCGAGCTTTATGCAGCTTCAACAGGGAACAGCTTCTTCTCTGCAGTCCTTTCACCAAACGTTCTTGCTCTTCACTAACGATTGGTCAAGTTGTTTGGCCACTTTTGGAGTTGCCTGCCTCTGATTCCTGACCATCGGACGCAAGATCCATGGCATCTGTTAGATTTGTATCAGTTATCCGATGTAACAATGCTAGCAAGATGCCTTTCTTCGCAAGCAAGTCAATCTCTTTCCTCATATTGTCGATCTCTTTGGACCGTTCCCGGATGACGTCGTCCCAACTGAATTCAGCTTCATCTTTCTTCTCTCCATCATCCTTCGGCTTTGTCGGACCACTTAACACTTCCTCGGTGAAGTCGGCTAGTTCAGTCTCGGTCTCGTTGACTCTCTTCCTATGTGCAGCTATGGCGCGCTGAGCAACTGACTGGAATCTTTTGGCTTTTTGGACGTTCCTAGTCGACAGCGCTTCGCAGAGCGCGTTCCAGAGGTCATTGACAGCATCGCCCGCGTATGTGTCTGAAGCGAAGGGCTTGTTAGCGCTCTGATTGGGTCTTGAATGATTTTCATTTGAAGAACAAATGAGTTCGACCTTACCGAATCTTAACTTCTTCATCAAGTCGCCCGCAAGCATACTTGACTTCTCTATGCCCTCATCCTCATATAACTCCGCAGTAACGTCAGCCACAACCGCAACTGTTCCTCAATTAGCCGTTAGAGTCAATATGGAAACCCAGTCGAGAAACCCTACCTGTTGCCAGCAACCCAACCTTGTTCTTCAGCTCAAATAGTCTCACAATGTCGACTTCGTTCGGAGCAGCTGAGCTCGACGACTCTGGCACTTGACTCATGTTGGTGTTGTCTTTACAGTATCAAGTACAATTCGAGCGAGATTTGAGAGTCGAAGATCTAGACGAAATTGTTTGGAGCAAGAGCGATTAGTGTGAGATCGGTGGTACGCTACCAATTTTATATCATCGTCTCTTCCTGCTGTTTCTCGCTAGCACAGCAGCGCAAACATGGAGGACGCGGGGAGAGACGCGTCCGGATACCAACAGTCGCGTTTGTGGAACACAATACAAAGGCATACAAGTAAAAAGGCTCTCTCTTACTTGTGAAAACAGCCTTTCCATCAATGAGCTCACATCTGAATAGACAACGTCTGTCTGTACACATACAAGAGCTCAACATCAAATGTCGTCCCTGCTTCTCAGCTGCTGCTTCTCCTATCTAGGCCTTACCCCTTCAATCTCAGCACTCCCGCGCAAACCCTCACCTGAGATCAAACAGCCAAACGACACACAATCCAGCTCATACCACAAACGAAAGAGCACTGTACCCAGCCCAGCCCGACATCGTCCACCTCGACCTCAAACCCCCTTCCACCCGCAAGCCTCCATACCGGCACAGCAAAACCAACGACACCACCACCCCCAATCCCAGCCGACTCTCTTCCGAACGCGAACCTTCATCACAGACCCACACCCCACACGACGCGAGTGACTCCTGCAGGATCCCTCACGTGAAGACCCAGCACTCTCCACATGTCAAGCTTAGGTAATCGCGACCAGACGGGGCACGGGGGGAGGATTATTCCCCGCCCATCCGCGGAAGAAAGAAAGAAAAGGTGGCAGACGGGATGGGACTGCATGGATCGTCGTCTGCGGTGTGGATTTGTGATAGCGCATTGCGAGTTCGAAGAGGTTTGAAAATTCAAGCAATTCAGAATGGCATAAAGAATCCAGCCATCACGGCTGTGTAATGAAATTTTAATACCTAGTTATCTCCTTGGTAGATATATGTGGATATATCAACAAAGCGTGGAATTGATCTCATCAGCGTGTGGTTCATGTAACCGTTCTCCCCTCCGTCCACAACCAACGCCTCTGAAGTATAGAAAAAGGCACGGGTTCACCACGAGTGCCAGTGCGTAGAAAGAGTCAAAATAAAAGACTTCGAAAGTCATCAAACTCGCTTGCCTACCCGTAGAATTTGTTGCCGTAACGTTCATGTCATAACAAAAGCAGGTCGAACTCATGCCAACAAGCCCAGTCCGTCCTCCTCAGACACCAGCACCCTACACTTCCTCAGGTCCTGTGTCCACTTTCTCGTGACGTGCAACCACATCTCGCGGTCTTCCGTCCTCTTCTCGTCGATATACTTCTCAAAGGTCGGCTTGCCCTGCCACTCTTCCCAGATCCGGCCATCTCGAACCATGAACTCGGCCTTGAGGTTGGGGTATTCGGTTTTTGCAGCACGGACAACCTCTTGGTCGGATTTAGAGCGGAGTTCTTCCAGCTGGCAGGGTGGGCAGGCGTGGTCTTGGTGGGGGAGATGTTCTGGTAGGCCAGTATAGTGTGGCATGGCTGCATGGTTGGAGCCGTTGCAAGAAAATGAGAAGGTGCGTGACAGAGATGGTTTGTGTTTGTTGCTGCCGAGAGATGATCTCGTGGAGCATTTGGAGAGGAAACTGCGAGGTGGAGATGATGATGCTGTGCTGGCCGTGCTGGCCGAGGTCAGGCTTTCCTGCGAAGAGCGACAGGAGCTATTGCGGGAAGAGCCTGTATTCGAGCTGGAGACTGAAGCACGTTCGACCTTGCTCTGGCAGTTGAAGCATTTGCCGGGCTGCTGTGGAAGTCGTACACCGGTAGTTTTGAGCACGGGACAAGGACCGTGTCTGCATGGTTCAAGACTCATGAGCACGCCATGATTGCAGCTGAAACGGAGGACGTGTGCCTTACACATTGTGGTTGTAGATGAATCGAAGAGGTTACGTAGATGTAGTGGTCTTCCGTTTGTATTTTCGAGTATGGTTGTGTTCGATGTGTCTACACGACTGCGAACCAGTTGATATTGCTTGTCAGAGGTAATGGACAGGGTTTAGAGTAAAGATAGATGCTGAGATAAGCAAAAGTTATTGTGCTATCGAGGCCATAGTTTCGCGAACGATTTTCGTAACTCGGATTGCGATTTAGTCGTACAAAGGTCTGGTATTAATGTGGTAGAGGAATAAGATCGCCGTGCAGAAGCAAGTCGTCAGAAGGTACTGTCGAGAGTGCCAATGCAATAGAATCTGGAGTACTTTGCACTAGAGGATGCTAGCCACAGTGCTGCCCGCCGCTCTGTCGGTGTCGAGCCGCGATTAGAGAAGGGTCACACGTGGGATGGTTAAAGAGCTCATAAGGAGTTCGGACAGTATCGAGCGATCACTGGTAGGCAGGTGACAGAGTGCGGTTGAGAGTGAAGCAGAACTTGCATAAGGAACGAAGGAGGGAAAGAACGAAATATGAATGAAGTCGAACCAGCCAGTGCG
>JAOSBN010109603.1:0-10850 GCA_027563595.1 Erythroxylum suave
CCTAAACATATACATAATAACACTCATTTCTTTTTACTTATTATTTCTAAATTCCACTTACAAATCGGGGTCCAACATTTTAAATACTTTGCATTGTTTTTAATTTTATATTTGTATGATGATTTCCTTTTTTTCATGTTAATTGTAATTATTATGAATTGGGGTTATTATTTATTATTTAAATTTTTGGAGACTTGGTTGACGTAAAGTTATAAAGTATACAGTGCAATATACTTATGGATTAATTTGCAATTTCAAAAAATTTAGAGACTATTTCATAAATTTAAAAAATTACCTGAAATAGTACATGGTATTGAGAAATAGTAGTACATTACCGTACTTGAACAAAATCTAATATCAAAGTTGGTATGATATTCATAACATTGCAATCATTATGAGAAAATGTTTAGGCTAAGTAAGAAAATGTTTAGGTTAAGTAAGAAAATGTTTCCTCTTATCATGTCCAAACCACCTAAGCCTTGTCTCTCTTAATTTTACATTAGACATCCTTTATTTGTCTCATACAATTACATTCTTGACTTTATCTCTTTTAGTAAGGTTGCACATCTACTAACGCATCCTCATCTCTACCATCATTAAATTATGACTACACACTTGTTTAATGGCCTAACACTCTGTCCCATAAAGCATTCACAGGCTAATCGTTAAATGATAGAATTGAGTTTTAAGCTTGAGTGGTATCTTCTTGTCATATAAAACTCCTTATGCACTCCTTCATTTAGACCCTGATTTGATACGATCAACCATGTCTTCATCGATTATTCGATTGCTTTGGATACTAGATATTAGATACTTAAAACACTCTTTTTTTGGTATAACTTCTGAACCAATCTTTACCTTCACATCAAAATCCACCTTATGGCCCAAAAAGTTACACTATAAGTACCCAGTCTTAGTCCTACTCAATTTAAAGCCCTTAGACTCTGGCTACTCCTTCCAAAATTCTAACTTAACAGTAATACCTTCTTTTTTCTCATCCACTAAAAATATTGTCATCTGCAAACAACATACACTAAGACATATCTTTTTGCATATTCTTGTTGAGCTCATCTATCATTAGTGTAAACAAAAAGGGGCTCAACATAGGTTACTTAATGTAGCTTGATATCGATAGAGAAATGCTCTCTATCTCCTCCTAGGAACTCCCTTAACCTTTAAACACCTCCAAATGATTTTTCTAGAAACCCTATCATAAGCCTTATCTAAGTCAATAAAAATCATGTGTAGGTTATGCTATCTTTCCCTATAATATTCCATTAATATTCTAGGGAGATGTATAGCTTTTTCGTGGACCATCCTAGTTTGAAACCAAACTGGTTCTCAAAGATAGTGCATCCTTTCTTACTCTCTTTTTAATCACTTTCTCTTATAACTCTATATATTCCAAAATCTTGGGTGTCATTAACTCTACATAAAGATAAACTAACATTGTAGTCGTGAACTGAAAATTAAAAAATCATGTTATCATTTCTTTTATTTCCAACTTTCACACATTGTTTCTATTTCAAAGTCTTAAGATTTATAATAACTCATTGGTTATATTTTTAATTCTTAAGACTAGGTATATGTATTTCGTTTTAATTTCAAAGCCTATAATCCATTCTAAGCTTTTATTTTATTTTCAAAATCTAAGATCAATTATGTTTAGTCCATTTTTTTTGTTTTTATGCCTAAATAAAACTACAAACTCCTATACCTTTAATTGTATGTTATTTTTAGTTCTTCAACATGTTTTTAAATTCATAGCTAGATTAGTATCTCTTGTTTATGATAATGTAGGATTGCATCGCATAGCTTATTATTGTTTGAATGTAAATATGGATCCTAAGTTCAATATTAGTTTTGAATTGATGTTCTTAAGTTGCATGAATATTTTCTAGCATCATTTAGTAACCAGTAATGAAGAAGTGAGAATGGGAATAGGAATGCATTTTTGGTTTTCTGATTTTTGCTTGAATAATTAGTGGGAATGATAAAATAGGAATGAAAAACTAAGATGAATTTTAAATAATTCAACATTTTTGTTCGTAACTTGGGATCATATATCAGGAAAAATTATGTAGGCATTATCATAATATTGTCAAGACATTATTAGCTACTGAGGATATTATTCATGTTTGATGAATTATTATCATTTTGTATCATCAAAATCACATATTAATTTCTTTTATATTTAATTTATTTAATAATTATTTTATTTTATTTCTTATATAAAGTAAAATAAGATTTTTATCTTTAATTTAATTTTTATCATAACTATCATTCACAATTATTTAAAGTTTAATAATTTATTGAATTATTAAAAAATGTTTTTATTAATTATTAAAAAAAAAAATATTTCGATTAATTATTTAAAAAATAAATCATATAATAACAAAATATGAGTAAATTTTCTTATTATCATTTTTAATTTTTGATATCAAAGACTTATATAACTGTTAACCTTTTTTATATCATGTTTAGAAATTACTTACCGAACACACATAATCAAGAATTTTATGTTATTCTCATTTCTGTTTTCATTCCCATTCTTCTCTTTTTAAATTTTGATTCCTTAATTTTTGATTACTAAAGAGGCCTTACTGTTTTAGAGAGTGATTGCTTTAGCAGATTTACGTTTTAGAATGTTTGCATTTGAGCTAGTCATCTTTGAGTGCAATTGCAATTAAAAGGTTTGGTTTCAACACAATAGCTTTTGATGAATCATCTTTACATGCGAGACAGTTGTTTGTAAATTTTCATATTGATATGATAGCTATTAAGTAAATTGTTGTTATGTGAATGACTGTTTCTTGTAGGACTACATCTTAGATAATTAGATTTCTAATCAACAAAATATATAACGAAAGCCTTTCCTTTAAACATCTTATTTGAATATAGTTCCATAGATGGTATGTAACATCCCATTTTCCTATGCTAAGGGTTATAACCCTAGAATACTGTACATGAGACACATCAATGAGAAAATTAAGAAATGCACTTCATGCTCATGCATAATATAGCATACATACATGTGAATTTGATTATTGTAAACATTTCAATGATTTTTTATGCACTCATTTAACATTTATCGGGTATAACCGATTTATAAATGTGATTATAGAGTGAATTGTGGATGATATGTCATGAAAATTGATTTTGCACGTATAAGTATTGATTTAGAATTTTTGGTGAAAATTAGCAAATTTCTTAAATTTACGACTATCATGGGACTAGGAAAATGCAAAGTGGTAGGATAATTGATAAATAATAGTAGAAATAGATATCAAACGATAGTAAAAATTATGTTGGCCTCCGAAATTTTTTGATAGGATAAGCATAAGATTTTATGGAATAATCATGGAATTAGAATAAATAGAATTTTTAAGCATGATTTAAATAAATTAGGAGGTCATGATGGAATAATTATTAGATTTAATTATTTATTACAGTGTTAGTAGGATTTTATTTTGCTGGTTAGTTAAATTAAAGCAGTAAGAACGTATATAGGGATATTGCGGCATGTCAGTTAAGTTTAAAAACCATGAAGCTTTACATGAAGGGTAGGCTTGACATTTTGCACTCGTTAAGGGTATAAGTGGTGGAGGAAAATGTTGCCCTCTTCTTTAGATGAGGAAAATGTGAAATGAAGGGAGAGAAGAAGTGAAAAACGTAAAAGAGAAAGAAAGGTGAGGGAGGGTTTGGCTATTAGGAAGAAGGCAAAGTTTAGGTTTCATCTTTTCTTAGTTTTCAAGGTGAATTTGAGATTATTTAAAAAGAGAAAAAGAAAGAGAAAGAGAAGAGCTGCCATTTGAGCCAAAAATCTCTTTGTTTGGTGAAGATCCAAGGTAAGCGCATTTTTAATCCTTTGGAATTCGGAAGGAATTTTGATCCATAAAGCTTAGGAAATACATGGGTTTAAGTATTCTAGAATCAATTTTAGTAAATATGCTATTTGGATTCCCAATTTGTATTCCTATTGAATTGGATTTTTTTTTTTTGCTAATGTTAAAGGAAATCAAGAAAGGCAAGAGGAGCAAGAGGACAAGCATTTTTAAGCAAACTTTTAAGCAAGGAATCCAAAATGTGTTACATGTTTATAGTTTAAGTTAATGAGCCATAAGTATTTTTCCTAATCAATAAATTTAAATGATTTCAACTCTTTATAAATGTTTTATTTATTGCTTCTTAAATGATTTAAGTATTTGCTACATGTTTAGGTTATGAAATGATGAGGGAAATTGTATTTCAAATATATCATGCTTATGAAAATCATATTTTCGAAATGTGCCTTTGTGTATGTTTATAAGTCATGAAATTTATGTTTGTGTTTGGGTTTGTGGTGTCCATCTGTTATGTCACATGCATGTTGACCATGTTGAAGGCTTCTCCCTCCTACCTGCTAATGCTATGGAGCTCCATTACTAACTTCGTCTTGTTTATTAGAGTTTCGCTAGAACTCCCTCATGTATATGCTTTAACTGCAAGGCCTCTCCTTCTTGCATATATGGATTACCCAAACCATTATGATTGCTTATGTTTTTTGTCATTTGTTTGACAAGTTTGAGAATTTGAGAACTGCATGTCTTATTTTGTTTATGATTTGTTGACAATTTTGAGAAATAGATGTCCTATGTTGTTTATGATTTGTTTGAGAAGTTTGAGAATTTGAGAAATAAATTTTTTATATTATTTATGATTCGTTTGACAAGTTTGAAAATGTGAGAAATGCATGTCTTATGTTGTCTATGATTTTTTTACAAGCTTGAGAAATACATGTCTTATGTTGTTTACGATTTGTTTGGCAAGTTTGGGAATTTGGGAAATACATGTCTAATGTTGTTATGATTTGTTTGACAAGTTACATGTCTTAAGTTGTTTATGATTTGTTGACAAGTTTGAGAAATACATGTCTTATGTTGTTTATGATTTGTTTGACAGGTTTGCAAATTTGAGAAATAAATGTCTTATGTTGTTTATGATTTGTTGAAAAGTTTGAGAAATACATGTCTTATGTTGTTTATGATTTGTTTGACAAGTTTGAGAATTTAAGAAATACATGTTTTATTGTTTCAATGCATTTTAGTACGACAATAAATATTTTCACTAGTTTTTCTTATTTCTCTATCATAAACTTGTTTCATATGAGCTCTTAGCTTACCCCTTTCCTCCCCATCTCCAGGTGACGAGCAAGAGATCAAGTGATCGGGAGCCAAGGCACCATTCCAAGCCTGCATTTTTTTTATTTAAGTTAGTATATGAAAACTCAAGGCTTTAACCGCATTTCAAGTATTACTAATTCATGTGTATTTTGTATTTTTGTATTATGATACCAACGATACATTTGTGTCTTGACATTCCCATTAAAGCTTTGTAAAACTTGACGCTTTTGAATTTAACAAAATATTTTTATGTTTTGCTGATGAATTTCCAAGCTTCTAGATTGCATTTTCAAGCATTCATAAAGGTAAAATCTGTGTTTTAACTTCAAGGGAAATCTATATTAATTGAGGCTGATTTGGACAAAGTTTTCTTCTTGGAAGTTATAGTTTATCCTCTTAGCTTTCTAATGATTTAAAGTTTGTAATTTTTGGACTTCATATTTGAAAGATATGATTTTTACAAGTTAATGATCCTGCACAGGGTGCGTGCTGGACACTTTATAGCCCTTTTCTAACTTGATCTAAATAATCCTATGGAGAGATGTGCTCACGTTTGAGTCGTGAGTTAGACTCCGAAATCGGGGTCTAACATTATGGTATTAGAGCCTAGGTTTAGGAGTCTCCCAGGCATGAAATGGGTGTTTTAAAACACAAAATGAATATGTATTGATTTAGATAAACATCATGCATTGTTTTTGTATTGTTTCACACGATTTGAGATTGTTTTGTGTGAAGCATGGTTTAAGAAGGTTTTACATACACACATGCAAGTTTAAACCTAAGATGAAACATGAACAAAAGATTTTTGATGGTTTTAAATTGAAGGAATGAGTATGCTGGCTCGAAGGGTAACCTGAGGTGCTGTGGCTTGATCTCGCTCTCGTTAAGGAAGCACGGATGAATCTCCTATCCCACATGACACGAGAACACACTTTGCTTATGATTTTGAGGAACCTAGTGTGCAACATAAAGTTTGCCTCCTCTTCCTATACCCTAAGTAAACCCTGTGAATCCACGTTTCTTTCAAGCCTTTGCTAAGGCTTACACGCATGCTATAGGTCAAGTGCCACAAGTTCTAGTGCGAGCATAGAGGAGAGTGCCTCAAGTTACTAAGAGTATGTTTTCGATGTAGAGAGAAGGGACACATGGTTAGGGAATGTCCCTAAGTTCCAAGGCAAGATGGGTCATAGATGCAAGCCCCAAAGAGAGTTGAAACAGTGGGAATCAGGCCATCTACTAAGGTGGGAAGTTTATTTGGAGTGATGAATTTCAGAAGAGTTTTAAGGAGCTTAAGCATATATTGACAAGTGCTTCAATTCTGACCTTGCCCATATATGATGAGGGTTATAAGGTTTGTAGTGATGCTTCAAGAAAGGGTTTAGGTTATGTGTTGATGCAAGGAGACAAGGTAGTAGCTTATACCTCATGGCAGCTAAAGCCTTATGAATTGAATTATCAGACCTATGATCTAGAATTAGTAGCAATAATTTTTACCTTGAAAATTTGGAGACATTATCCGTACGGAATTTAAAAGAGGATTTTTACATATTATAAAAGTCTCAAGTACTTATTGATCCAGAAAAAGTTGAATTTGAGACAAAGAAGGTGGTTAGAATTGCTTAAGGATTAGTACTTATTGATTGAATGCCACCTAGGTAAGGCAAATGTAGTGGTTGATGCCTTGAGTAAGAAATCCTCCTTAGCCGATGTTCAAACAATTTATCTGCCATTGTTGGAAGAGATGACTAAGCTTTGGATAAGCTTGAAGTAGGAGGAACTTGAATGCATTATTGCTAATTTTAGAGTGAGATTAATACTCAGAGAGAAAGTAAAGGAGTTACAAGAACAAGATGCATATTTGAGCAAGCTTTGAGAAGAAATTAAGAGTGGAAAGCAATTTGAAATGGAAGTGAGGGATGATGGACAATAGACTTTGTATTCTGAATTTCAAGGAGGTAAAGGATGAGATACTCGACAAGGCATACAATGCTCCTCATATCATACACCCAGGTAGCACCAGGAAGTATAGAGATTTGAAAGAGCATTTTTGGTGGAAAGGCAATAAGAAGGATGTAGCAGAATATGCAAGCAAGTGTTTAGTATGTTACTAATTCAAGGCTGAACACCAAGCACCTTTAGGCAACTTAAGGTGATTGTCTATTCCTAAGTGGAAATGGAAAATGATAACTATGGATTTTCTGATGGGTTTGCCTAAGACTAATAGGAAGCATGATGTCATATAGGTTATTGTAGACCATTTGACAAAGTCGGCCTATTTCCTAGTAATTAAATAGACTAATTCTCTATATGTGCCAACAAATAAGTATATTGATGAGATAGTGAGACCACATGGGATTCTAGACTCTATAGTTTCTGACAGAGATCCTCGGTTTACCTTGAGATTTTGGGAAAGCCTGCAAGAAGCTCTAGGGACCAAGTTAAAATTTAGCACTACATTCCATCCCCATATAGATGTTCAATCTAAGAAGACCATTCAAACCCTTAAAGGAATGCTAAGGGCATATATGATGGATTTTAAAGGTGCTTGGGACGAGCACTTGCCATTGGTCAATTTTGATTATAATAATTCGTACCATTCGAGCATTCAGATGGCTCCTTATGAAGCACTGTATGGAAGAAGATGTAGAACTCCTATATGTTGGGATGAGGAAGGAGAAAGGAAATTAATAGGACCATAGTTACTCCAGATGATAGTTGACAAGGTCAATCTAGTTAAGCAAGGCTTAAAGCAGCTCAAGATAAAATGAAGAGCTATACTAATGCACATGAAAAGGAAATGGAATATAAAGTTAGTGAGAAAGTCTTTTTTAAGACATCTATTTGGAAAGGGGTCATGAGGTTTGGAAAAAAGGGTAAATTGAGCCCAAGATACGTTGGTCAATATGAGATTGTAAAGAGGATTGGACCACTGGCCCATAGATTAGCACTGCTACTACAATTATCACAGATACATGATGTCTTTCATGTTCCTTGTTAAGGAAGTATATTTCGGATCCCTCCCACATCATTCAGAACACTAAGGTTCAGTTGAGAGATGATCTGAATTATGAGGAGACTCTAGTGGAGATTCTGGACACTAAGGAAAAGGTCCTCAAGAATAGGACAATTCAACTGGTTAAAGTCTTGTGAAAAAACCATTCTAAGGACGAGGCCACTTGGGAGCCCTTGGAGGCCACGAAGCAGAAGTATCCACACCTCTTCAATGACTCAGGTAAGAATTTCAAGGATGAAATGATTTAAGTACTTGCTACATGTTTGGGTTATGAAATGATGATGGAAATTGTATTTGAAATATATCATGCTTATGGAAATCATGTTTCTGAAATATGCCTTTTGTGCAATATGTTTTCAAGTCATGAAATTCATGTTTGGGTTTGGGTTTGTGATGTCCATCATGTTATGTCACCATGTTGACCATGTTAAAGGCTTCTCGCACCTACCCATTAGTGGCATGGAGCTCATGTTAAGTCAATAGGACTTTATGATGATCAATTTTGATGACAATTAAATAATAATAATGTTATAAACAAATGAACATTTTGACAAGTGTATTAATTTTACAGACGAAGTCAATATAGACGTAAGTCAACATAGACGCAAAGACACAGATGCAAAGTTATAGATGCAAAGACATAAACACAAAATCAATATAGACAGAAAAATATAGACGCAAAGAAGCAGACGCAAGACAAAGTAGACGCAAGTCGAAGTAGATGCAAAGACATAGTTGGAAAGACATAGATGCAAAGACACAGATGCAAAGACATAGATGCAAAGACATAGATGCAAGACAAAGCAGACGCAAGGCAAAGCAGATGCAAGTCAATGCAGACGCAAATATACAGACGCAAGACGATATAGTAGCACATCGGATGGTTACTTATTTGGAGTTAGTTACAGAACTCAACTAAATGACGGTTATCAAGAATCAAGAAGTGGTTATCAAAGATCAAGAAGCAGTTAGAGACTTAGGCTATAAATACTAGTCTTAGTCGAAGCTTTCGAGCTAATGAATGAATTTTACAAGTCTTACAACTTTTAGAAATCAGTGATCTTTGAGTGTTTACTTAGAAAAGAGAATTTCTGTAGTGCGATACTGAGAGAGCTAAACTTACTGTAACAGTAGCTCAAAATATCTTTTTCTAGTGAGAGAAAGAGAAGGAAGATAACCTGGAGAGGCTAAGATAACTGAAAGAATACTTGGTGTAAGAGACCTGAAGAGGCTTTGGAAGGGAGGAAAGAATACTTGTAATTATTTGGAGTATAGTAAAACACTCAGACGAACTCTGTGGACTGGATGTAGCCCACGATTTAGGGTGAACCAGTATAAAAATCACAGTGTTTACTTTCTATCCTTTACTTTAGTTTATTTTATTGATAAACAGTTAGATAGAAGTTATTTTGTGATTTAACTACGTAATAACTTTCGTATAATGTTTGTGATATCTTCTTAATAAAAAGAGAAGTTCTTAGCAAATTTTGTATTTAAAAAAAAGTTAAAAAGAAAAGGGATACACCGTTCAACCCCCCCTTCTGTGTATCGAATTTCTTGTACGTAAAGTCTATACTAATGTGTGATTTACTTCAATTGGTATCGGAGCTCGGTTTCCAAAAACCACCTTTTGCAAAGTGAGGGCAAAGATTTATGGCAGAATAACATGTTTTTATAGCTAAAGGTGCCTCCATCACAAGACCTCCTGTGTATAATGGTGAAGATTATCATTATTGGAAGGACAGGATGCGACTCTTCATAGAACCCACACACATTGATCTTTGGGATATCATCGAGAATGGACCATACGAACCAATAGATGATGAAGGAAATGCCATTCCTCACAACAGATGGTTAGCTGATCACAAAGCCAGATTTCAACTAAATTTAAAGGCCAAGTTCTTTCTGAGTTGTGCATTGAGAAGAAGTGAATGTGATAAAGTTCATGGATTCGAGACTGCGAAGGATGTGGGACACTCTATCCATCGCACATGAAGGCACAAACCAGGTGAAAGAGTCTAAGATCAGTATTCTTATACATCAGTATGAGCTATTTAAAATGCAAGAAGATGAGTCTGTTGATCGGATGTTTGGACGATTTCAAACTATCGTTAATGAACTTAAAGCTCTTAGGAGAATCTATGATAATCAAGACCACGTGAGGAAGATTTTCAGAAGTCTGCCAAGAAGATATACAAGAAGCCAAGGACTTGAGAAAATTAAAGCTAGATGAATTGCTTGGTTCTTTAAAGATACATGAAGTAGAGTTGGATGATGAAGATAAACTGAAGAGAGACAAATCCATAGCATTAAAGGTTGGTCAGAAAAATGACAAGACTCAAAGAAATAGAAGTTCTTCGTCAAAAGCATTAAAGATCGAAGAAGTCAAGAAAGATGATACCAGTGATTCTAATTGTGATTCAAGTGAAGATGATGATGAATTATCTTTTATCTCAAGGAAGATCAGAAGGATATGGACAAAGAAAGCAAAAGGAAGCAAGAATTTTCCTTTTAAGAAAAATAGCAAAGAAGACATCAAGAACGAGAAGACCTCTATCATTTGCTATGAGTGCAACAAACCAGGACACTACAAGTCTAAATGTCCATTGCTGAGAAGAGAATCGAAGAAAAATAAAGGAAATAAAAAGAGTATGATGGCAACCTGGGAAGATTTA
>JAOSBN010109633.1:0-40415 GCA_027563595.1 Erythroxylum suave
AAACCTCTTTCCCTGCTTTTGACCAACCTTAACCCTTATCACACTACAACCTTAAACAAGTCCTTTTGATCTATTTACATGCAATCCTTGTAGAGGAGAATTGGTGTATTAGTAAGCCTATGGTAGTGTAGTTTCCTAGAGGAAGCTTAACATTTGAGTTGGCTTCAATTTGAGGAATTGTATGTTTTCATCTTTGCAAAAATGAAGTGGTAGATTTTATTGGTTATATTTATTTTGCTTGAGGATAAGCAAAGATTCAACTGTGGGGATATTGATAGTGTGCATTAGTACATATTTTTATACGTAATTGACATGTGTTTTATAGCATAATTGTTGTTTATTGCTTTAGTTTAGGATTCATTTTGTATGTTTTCATTAAGTTTGATGTCTATTGTTGTTCTTGTGTGTTTGATGTTAATTAAGGATAAGAATTGACTATTTTTATATATAGGAAAAAAGAGGGATCAACTTGAAGGTTGAAAAAAAGATAAAAGAGGAGAAGAAAAGGGAAGTGGATCTGAGGCCAATTCCCACGATCACGGGAATCATGCAAATTCCCATAGATGTGGGAATCATAATCCGAGACAATATGTGAGGCTTCATTAAACTTAGGCTTTTGGGACTATTTAAGCATCATTAAGCCTCCATTTTCAAAGAGAGATGACCCCCATCTATAGAAACACCATCCTTGAGTGAAGAACACATGTTTGGAGCCTTAAGTAATGATTGAAAACAAGGATCATCGTCAAGATTGGGAAAAATAGTACATCATCACATAAATTCTAGATTTTGTCAAAGAAGAGAAGGAGTCTTTCTATTTAATTTTATGTCATCTAGATTTCTTCTAGTCTTTGTAAAATTGGTTTATTTGAATGTTAATGATGTTATGGAGGCCATGTTAGGTTGTTTTAGTTTTAGGGATTGCTTTTGGACCTATTATGTTGAACTCCTATGTTATTGAATTGAATGAAGTGTCTTGGATGATTGTTGCTTTTAATTGTCATCTTGCAACAAATTGAGAAAGTGAGTGAGATGAAATCCTTATAGCATTGTACAATGAGAGTTAGCAACCTATAGACTAGTAATCATCATGTTAATTGAATATCTACAAGAGAGATCTCGATTAGTTAATTGATCACCCATAGGATAGTTTAATAACTAGTTAAATTAGTAGGGTCATTGGGTAGGTTGAGAGATCATCCAATTGATTCCTACTAATTCGATTAGGGACAATTAGTTACACCTTGAGAGAAGGTAATTAGTACATTAAAAAATCTAGGATGAGATACAATTTAATCAATAAAATAGGAGGGAGACAAAATAGGGAAAAAAGTAATCTCAAGATTCTTGAATTCTAATTTTTCTGCGTTTTGGTATTGTCTATAGCCTTTTGCTAGTCTTTTATTTTTAATTTAATTTTCTAGATTATTTTCATTAAAAAATTTCATTTCTTAAACAAATTTGTGTCTAAATTAATCGATGTCTAGGCATCAATCCCTGAAGTCTATTTGATGCATGCAAACAATCGGGCTTATTCCTCAAATGTTAGCAATCTGCCATCCGATGGCTTTTATCCACCTTGTAACAACTTCCACCACCCTACTTTCTTATTTCTCACTTAATTGATTGGAAACTATTATTGGTAGAGTTTCAACTTCACTAAGAAAGGTATACCTGAGTTGTGTAGGTAAAGGTTTAAGTTCTAATGTCAGAGGCTTCTCTGAAGATGGTGGTATGGGTTCTTTGGTCCGAAATAATTTTTCTTGATGCACTGGAACATCTGTACCCCCTATGTTGAGCCCTGAATTTTTTTTATTACTTTAGTAAGCATGAATTGAATGAATTTTGTGAGCTTGTAGGGTCAATCATTTTTAATTGGAGTTTAATTATTATGTCAAGTTTTTCATGGATTGATGGAAATTTGAATTATTAAATGGAAGAATTAAGATTAAGTTAGAGTATAGTATGGTGTAAGCTAAATTGAAGAATTAATAATGCATAAGGGTATTATTTAAGGTTAGAAGCACTAATGCATTAAAGGAAGGGTGAGGTGGACTTTCCTCACCCATTAAGGGTAGAATGGGAAGAGGAAAAAGATTGTCTTGTAAATAAGAAGACCAAAACGTAAAGGAGGGAGAGAAAAATCAAAAAGTAAAAGAGAGAGAAAGAAGAAGAGAAGTTTCGGTGAATTTAAAAAGAGTACAGCTTTGAACTAGGTCACGAATTTTCTTAGTCTTACAGAGAGAGTTGGAGGTTACTTAAAAAGGGAAAAAGAAAGAGGAAAGGAAGAGCTTTCTTTAGAACCGAGAATCTCATTATTTGGTGAGGATTTAAGGTAAGTTGATTTTAATGTTTTAGAATTTTGAAAGGTTTTCGGTTCAAGGAGCTTAAGAAATGTATGGGTTTAAGTATCCTAGGGTAAATTTCATGCTTTTGTTTCTATTAGGCTCTCCCATTTGAATTCCTATTAAATGGGGATTGTTTTCATTGTTAAAGGAAATCAAGAGAGGCAAGAGGAGGAAGAGGAAAGACATCATTAATCCTATACCTAAACAAGTAAGGATTTTAAGGTGGGTTACAGTTTTATGATTAAGCAATAGGCCATTAATGTGTTCTTTTACATGATGAAAATAAACGATTTCAGGTAGTTCATGAACATGCATTATAACTCTTGAAATGCTTTGAAAAAGTGTTATGTGTTTTGTATGACATTATTGTGCTGATTGGTTATGACAAGAACATGAATATGATTTTGAAAAGATAGTATGTTTGAAAAAGATCAAGTTTCGAAAACTTGCCATTATGGGCAACAAGTTTACAAGATCATGAAATACATATTATGTGGGTTTGGTTTAGTCCATTCTGTTGTCAAGTTCACTTAGACTAAAGGCTTCTCCCGCCTGCCTGCTAGTGACATGGAGCTCCTTTATGGACTCCCTTATGTTTATGACTACACAAAAACCACTAAGTGAGATTGTGCTAGTTCGTTCAGTTCATGACTTCACAGGACCATTATATGGAATTGTGATTGTTCGTTCTATTTATGGACCTTCCAAACCATTATGATGTGCTTATGTGTTGTGAAATGTTAGTAAGTTTGATGCATGCATGAATCATGTTTTGTTCATGAGTTGTTTGATAAAGTGAAATTTTGTGAAATATGTACTTGATGATTTTTCAAACAAGATTACTATGGTTTCTAAAATGTAAAATGCAATGAATTTTGCAAATGGGTTTTGCTTGTTTCTTGATTATAAATATATTACCTACGAGCTTTAAGCTCACCCCCTCCCAAATTTTGTCCCATTCAGGTGATGAGCAAGAGCTTATGTAAGTCAAAAGTCAAGGCAACACTCTAGCCTGCATGTTTTCTTTTGTATTGTTAAGTTAGACTTTTGAGAACTTAAGGCTTTAGCCACATTTTAAGCTTTACTAGTTCAAGTGTATGGATTTGTTGTGGCTTGTAATGTCATTAAATCTTTGTAAATATTTTTGCTTATTAACATAAATGGAATGAATTTTGGGTCTGTTATGACCACGTTTAAATTTTCACATGGCAGTTGATGTTCAGATGAGTTTGATTCTTTAGGAAGTAGTTAGAAATTATGTTTCTGGTGTATTGGGTCCTTGGAAATTGAATGAATGGGGGTGGTTGAAAAGATTTGAGTTTGCATTAAATAAGGTAGGTTGCATGAGGTTTGGGATCTGCTTAAGGGGTTTTCACTATGTAAGAATGTACAGTCGCAAGGAGAACACAAACAAAAGAAATCGTCTGTGATGACGTCAGCATATAGGCGCAAAGGAGAACACAGATGTAAGGAATCGTCTATGGTGATGTCAGAAACAGACGCAAGGAAAGACAGATGCAAGGAATCATCTGTGATGACACGTGATAACAGAAACGATAGAAAGGCAGACAATAGATGGCAGACGATAGAAAGATAGACGATAGAAAGGTGGACGATAGAAAGACAGACGATAGAAATGCAGATGATAGAAAGACTGATGATAGAACATAGATGTTAGGTGGTGAACAAAGACAAAGAAATTCAACTACAGACGATAGAATGCAGACGATAGGTGGTCAATACAGACAATAGAAGGCAGACGATAGGTGGTCAACACAGGCGAAGAAAGTCAACCATAGACGATGGAACGCAGATGATAGAACACAGATGATAGGTAGTAACACAGACGAAGAAAGTCAACCATAGACGATGGAACGCAGATGATAGAACACAGATGATAGGTAGTAACACAGACGAAGAAAGTCAACCATAGACGATAGAGCAAAGACGATAGGCGGTCATCACGGACGAAGAAAGTCAAAGACAGACTCAAGGAAAGACAGACGAAAGGAAACACAAACCATAAGCCAAACAAATACCATAGGCAAACATAGACCATAAGCCAAACCCAGACCATAAGTCAAACACAGACCATAGGCAAACATAAACCATAAGCCAAACACAAACCATAAGCAAACACAGATGATAGGCCAACCATAGACGATACAAAGAAGAAGTTAAGCTAGTATGATTGAATAATCACTTAGTTGGAATAAATCACATAATTCACTAATTAATGGGATTCAACAAGAGGTAGTTATCAAGGATTAAGACGCAGTTAGAGACTTAGGCTCTAAGTACAAGTCAAGGGACAAAATGTTTTAAAGAGGTCAATATGAAGTTCCAATTTGAGGATTGTCCTTGTGGGATGCGCATCCAACCTTGTGGGATGCGCATCCAAATGTTACTTTGGATGTCAGACACGTGTCTCGCAAGGACAAGATCCCAACACTTATGGTATCAAAGTGACTAGGTTGAGGTCCAGGTGTAGGACTAAGTTTAGGAGTATCCGAAGCACGAATTGGGAAGGTTGAGACATGTAGCGTACATGCATTGTTTTAAATGAACAACTTGCACTGTTTTGAATTGTGTTTCATTATTTGAAATTGTTTTATATGATTTGAATTGTTTTGCACACTTTGAAACTATTGTGCATGAACTAAAGACTTTCATTGGTTTTATATTGAAGGAGTGAGTATGCCGCCTTAAAGAAGAACTTGAGGAGCTTTGACTCAATCTAGCTCTCGCCAAGGGAGCATCGATGGATCCTATGTCCCACAAGATGTGGGGACACATTCTGCCCCTGATCCTGAGGCACCTAATGTGCAAAATGAGGTGCCTCCGCCGCCACCTCCTATGCCTTAAGTCAACCCGTTAGATCTATGGTTCTTTCAGGCCTTTGCTTAGGCTTTCTCATATGCTATAGGCCAAGGGTCTCAGGTCCTGATACAAGCTCTAGTAGAGAGGAATAGACAATATGATAAGCTTCGCAAGTATGGAGCTGTGGACTTAATGGGACTACAAATCCTAAAGAGGTTAAAGCACGGCTGAAGAGGACCCAGAGGGTCCTAATTCAGATGAAGTGCTTGGATGAGGAGAAGTTGGATTATGCAGTGAGCTTGCTAAAGGGATATGCACTCCACTAATGGGAATCAGTGCTCCACAGTCAAATTATGCCTCTGGTGTTGACATGGAGAGATTTTGTGGAGGTGTTCAGGAAGAAGAACGTCTTGAGGGTATATGTCTAGGAGAAAGCGAGGGAGTTTTTGAACCGCACACAGAGGCATATGAGTGTGAGCGACTATGAGCTGAAGTTCACATAGATTTCAAGATTTGCAGCAAACGTTGTGGCAAATGAAGAAGATAAGTGCCGCAAGTTTGAGGGAGGTCTTCATTTGGGGATCAAGGAGAAAGTCTTGATCCACAATTTCTGTGACTACCAGCAGTTAGTAGATGCTGCACTTTAGGCTAAGAAATTGGAGAATATAAAGTATGAAGTGAATAAGAAGAGGAAGAACAGGGAGCAGTTTTCCACGAAGGGAATGAGTGCTCCAATGCCTAAGAGAAGTACGAAAAGTTTCCCTACACAGAGTGAGGTGGGGAGTACTGCTTCTAGTAAGAATAAGCAAGCAAGGATAGTGTCAGAGAAAGCCTCAATAGTAGGAGGCAATAACAGGGTGGAGAGAAGCAGGAACATGAACCCCCACTGTGAGCATTGTGAGAAAATGTATAAGGGAGAGTGCTTCAGGTTACTTGAAGCATGCTTTCGATGTGGAGAGAAGGGACATATGATTAGGGACTGTCCCTAAGTAACAAGGCAGGAAGGGTCACGATCACAAGCCCTAAGGAGAGCTGAAATAGTAGGAACCAGACCAGTTACTGAGGTGGGCAGTTCTGGAGCAGAAAAGAAGGCTATTCCTCCAGGAAGGCCAAGGGGTCAGGCATAGGGAAGGGTGTTTGCCATCACAAGGGAGGAAGCTGCAGCCGCACCTGAAGTTTTCACAGTTGTGGCTCAGTTACTCAATTCTGAAATATATGTTTTAATTGATTCTGGTTCCACACATTCTTTTGTTTCTGCAAGCATGACATCATATGATGTTGATTCGATGCCTTTGGATAACCCCTTGATTATTAGTACTCCTTTAGGGAGGAATGTGATAATCAATCAAGTGTTTAAAGGCTGTGCACTCTTCATTGATGGTGCTAGACTGGTAGTGGACTTACTACCTCTAGACCTCAAAGGCTTAGATGTTATACTTGGAATGGATGTTATGGAGAAGTATCAAGCAAAGTTGGATTGTGGCCTTAAGGAAGTGGAGTTTGATCTGGGAAACGGTGAGAAGGTGATTTTCAGAGGAGACAGGAGAGTACCCTCGCCAAAAATTATTTCTTCTTTGCTAGTTGACAGGATGATGAAAAAGGGTGTGAAGCCTTCTTGGCGTTAGTGGTGGATGCTAATGTGAGTGAAAAGAGGTTAGATGATTTCCTGATTGTGAGGGAATTTCCTGAAGTGTTTCTAGAAGACTTACCTGGTTTGCCACCGGTGAGGGAAATCAAGTTTGCCATTAACTTGATTGCCAGAATCGTACCTATTTCCATACCACCTTATAGGATGGCTCCAGCTGACCTGAAGGAGTTTAAGGAACAGTTTGAGGAACTGTTAGAGAAGGGGTATATAAGGCTAAGTTCGTCACCTTGGGGAGCGCCTGTTCTATTTGTCAAGAAGAAGGATGGAACATGGCGGATGAGTATTGATTACTAGAGACTCAGCAAGGTGACCATTAAGAATAAGTATCCTTTGCCTCTGATTGATGATCTATTTGACCAATTGCAGAGAGCAAGGATCTGTTCCAAGATTGATCTCAGGTCTGGCTATCAACAACTCAGAATTAAGGAGACTGATGTAAGCAAGACAGACTTTAGGACTTGGTATAGGCATTACGAATTCCTAGTCATGCCTTTTGGTTTGACCAATGCTCCAGCTTCTTTCATGGATCTTATGAATAAGGTCTTCAGGGAGTATTTGGATAAGTTTGTCATAGTATTTATCGATGACATTCTGATCTATTCTAAGAGTGAAGGGGAGCATGAGGAGCATCTCAGGAGAGTGTTATAGACACTAAGGGAGAATGAGCTTTATGCTAAGTTCAACAAGTGTGAGTTTTGGCTTAATGAGGTAGTATTCCTTGGACATGTGATTTTGAAAGACGGGGTATATGTAGATCCAAGGAAGATTAAAGCAGTGGTGAATTGGCATGCTCCCAAGAGGGTGATAGAGGTGAGGAGTTTTCTAGGTCTGGCAAGATATTATTGGAGATTCGTAGAAGGATTTTCTATGATAGCTGCACCAATGACTAAGTTATTGAGGAAGAATCAGAAATTTGTCTAGAGTGAGAAATGTCAGAAAAGCTTGGAGGAGCTCAAGCAAAGATTAACAAGTTCTCCAGTTTTGATTTTGCCTACTGGTGATGAGGACTATACAGTGTACAGTGATGCCTTAAGGAAGGGTCTAGGTTGTGTGTTGATGCAGGGAGACAGGGTGATAACTTATGCTTCAAGGCAACTGAAGCCTTATGAATTGAATTATCTGACCCATGATTTGGAATTGGCAGTAGTGATTTTTTCCTTGAAAATTCGGAGACATTATTTATACGGAGTTCAGATGAGGATTTTTACAGATCACAAAAGTGTCAAGTATCTGTTGAGTTAGTAGGAACTGAATTTGAGACAGAGAAGGTGGATTGAGTTGCTTAAGGACTATGATTTGTTGATTATTATCCAGTAAAGGCAAATGTAGTGGGGGATGCTTTGAGTAGGAAATCCTCAATAGCCCATGTTCAGATAGTTTATCTGCCTTTATTGGAAGAAATGGCTAAGCTTAAGATAAGCTTGAAACAAGGGGAACCAAATTGTATGGCTACTACTTTCAGAGTGAGACCGATACCCAGAGAGAAGGTTAGGGAGTTACAAGCACAAGATACAGAATTAAGCAAGCTTTGAGAAGAAATTAAGAATGGCAAGAAATCTAAGGTGGTAGTGAGGGAGGATGGACTCATGGTTGTAGGAAATAGACTTTGTATTCCGAATGTCAAGGAGGTGAAGGATGAGATACTGGATGAGGCACATAATGCACCTTATGCTATGCACCCAGGTAGCACCAGCATGTACAGGGAATTGAAAGAGCATTTTTGGTGGAAAGGCATGAAGAAGGATGTAGCAGATTATGTAAGTAAGTGTCTAGTGTGTCAGCAAGTCAAGGCTGAACACCAGGCACCTTCAGGAAAGTTGAGGCCATTGTCCATTTCTGAGTGGAAGTGGCAAAGGGTGACTATGGACTTTTTGATGGGTTTGCCTAAGACTAGTAGGAAGCATGATGCCATATGGGTTATTGTTGATCAGTTGATGAAGTCAGCTCATTTTCTGGCAATTGAACAAACTGATTCTCTGCATGTGATAGCAAAGAAGTATATTGATGAGATAGTGAGACTGCATGGGATTTTAGATTTCATATTTTCTGACAAAGATCCTCGGTTCACTTCGAGATTCTGGGGAAGCTTACAAGAGGCTATGGGAACCAAGTTGAATTTCGGTATGGCTTTCCATCCCCAGACAGATGGTCAATTTGAGAGGACCATTCAGACACTTGAGGGAATGCTTAGGGCATGTGTGATGGATTTGAAAGGAGCTTAGGGAGAGCATTTGCCATTTGTCAAATTTTCTTACAATAATTCATACCATTAGAGCATTCAGATGGCTCCTTATGAAGCGCTGTATGGGAGGAGATATAGAACTCCGATATGCTGGGATGAAGAAGAAGAAATGAAGCTAATAGGACCAGAATTGGTTCAGATGACAGTTGATAAGGTCAATCTAGCTAAACAAAGGCTTAAGGCAGCTCAAGATAGAATGAAGAGTTATACTGATGCACACCGAAAGGAAATGGAGTATAAAGTAGGTGAGAAAGTCTTCCTTAAGACATCTCCTTGGAAAAGAGTCATGAGATTTGGCAAAAAGGGCAAGTTAAGTCAAAGATATGTGGGCCCTTATGAAATTCTTGAGAGAATTGGACCATTAGCCTATAGGTTGGCATTGCCACCAGAATTATCCTAGATTCATGATGCCTTTTATGTTTCCATATTGAGGAGGTATAGGTCGGATCCGTCCCATATCATTCAGACCAATGAGGTTCAATTGAGAGATGATCTCAATTACGAGGAGATTCCAGTGGAGATTTTGGACACCAAGGAGAAGGTTCTCAGGAACAAGACGGTTAAGTTGGTAAAAGTCTTATAGAGAAATCATTCTGTAGAAGAGGCCACGTGGGAGCCCTTAGAAGACATGAAGGAGAAGTATCTTTTCGGTGACTCAGGTAATAATTTCGATGATGAAATTCTTTTAAGGGGGGAGAAATGTTGGGCCCCGAATTTTTTTATTACTTTAGTAAGCATGAATTGAATGAATTTTGTGATCTCGTGGGGTCAATCATTTTTAATTAGAGTTTAATTATTATGTCAAGTTTAGGAGGATTTACTTAATGGATTGATGGAAATTTGAAGTATTAAATGGAAGAATTAAGATTAAGTTTGAGTATAGTATGGTGTAAGCTAAATTAAAGAATTATGAATGCATAAGGGTATTTTTGGAAGATTATTTAAGGTTAAAAGCACTAAGGCATTAAAGGAAGGATAAGGTGGACTTTCCTCACCCATTAAGGGTAGAATGGGAAGAGGAAAAAGATTGTATTGTAAATAAGAAGACCAAAACGTGAAGGAGGGAAAGAAAAATCAAAAAGGAAAAGAGAGAGAAAGAAGAAGAGAAGTTTTGGTGAAGTTAAAAAGAATAGAGCTTTGAACTAGGTCATGACTTTTCTTAGTCTAAAAGAGAGAGTTTGAGGTTACTCAAGAAGGGAAAAAGAAAGAGGAAAGGAAGAGCTTTCTTTAGAACCAAGAATCTCATTATTTGGTGAGGATTTAAGGTAAGTTGATTTTAATGTTTTGGAGTTTTGAAAGGTTTTTGGTTCAAGGAGCTTAAGAAATGTATGGGTTTAAGTATCCTGGGGTAAATTTCATGCTTTTGGTTCTATTGCGTTCTCCCATTTGAATTCCTATTGAATGGGGATTGTTTTCATTGTTAAAGGAAATCAAGAGAAGCAAGAGGAGGAAGAGGAAAGACATCATTAATCCAATACCTAAACAAGCAAGGATTTCAAGGTGGGTTATAGTTTTTATGACTAAGCAACACCTAAACGATTTCAACTACTTCATGAACATGCATTATAACTCTTGAAATGCTTTGAAAAAGTGTTATGTATTTTTTATGAAATTATTGTGCTGATTGGTTATGACAAGTACATGAAAATGATTTTGAAAACATAGTATGTTTGAAAAAGATCAAGTTTCGAAAACTTGCCATGATGGGCAACAAGTTTACAAGATCATGAAATACATGTTATGTGGGTTTGGTTTGGTCCATTCTATTGTCAAGTACACTTAGACTAAAGGCTTCTCCTGCCTACTCGCTAGTGGTATGGAGCTCCTTTATGGACTCCCTCGTATTTACGACTACAAAAACCACTAAGTGGGATTATGCTAGTTCATTATGTTCATGACTTCACAAGACCATTATATGGAATTGTAATTGTTCGTTCTGTTTATGGACCTTCCAAATCATTGTGATGTGCTTATGTGTTATGAAATGTTAGTAAGTTTGATGCATGCATGATTCATATTTTGTTCATGAATTGTTTGATAAAGTGAAAATTTTGTGAAATAAGTACTTGATGATTTTTCAAGCAAGATTACTATGGTTTCTAAAATGTAAAATGCAATGAATTTTGCAAAAGGTTTTTGCTTGTTTCTTAATTATAAATCTGTTACCCACGAGCTTTAAGCACTACAAAAGGTTAACACAATCCACGACATTTCACTGAGAAAACGTCGCGGATTATAAAAACTTTTTGTGACATTTCGAAAATGTCACGAAAAATTTGAATTTTTTGCGACATCTTGTGAAAACATCGCTGATTTTTGATATTTTTTACGATGTTTTAGGAATAAAACGTTGCAAAATAGATACTGCTATGTTTTGTTAAAAAAAATGTTGCAAAAGCCTAGTTGAAACGTTAGAGCAAAATGCTTTTTCGTTTTCTTAAAATGTTTCCCTTATCCCCTTCTTCGCGCTGTTCCAATTTGCCGCCTAGCTTCTCCTCCCTCCTGACCTTCTGATGGTTGCTGCTACACAAACATTAATCACTTCGATTTGGGCTTCTCTCCCTTTTCTTCGGTTTTAGTTGGCAAGGTTCATTTTCTATAATACCCATTAAGCTTTCTATTGCTATTGCTTTTTGTTTAATTAAACAAAAGATGTTTGCAAATCATGGCATGTTAAGAGAGCAAAGCGAAGTTCGCAAAGTTCCCTGGCATTAGGGTTTTGATGGATTTAGTCGACTTGAGTACGATGACCGCCCTGTCATATGCTTTCTTCTCATTTGCAGCTTGAGAGAACACAAAAGAAGAGAACGCCCAGTTATATGCTTTCTGCGGGAAGTTCATGGAACTTATAGAGATCTTGGTGAGTGATTCGTAAAAGATTAACTACATGATATTCAATTTATTGTTATGCAACTCATACTCCTTTGCCTGTGAGATTTCGAAATATAGCGTCTTTTCATGTTGCAGAAAGAGAGTAATCCATCAAAGCGAGATACTGTGGTTTTGTTGCTGCAGGACATGTTAGAAGTTGTTACCCGTGACATGATGGTGAATGAAAATCGGTGGGTGAAAAGTTTCTCATGTTTTTCATAGATTAATTCATAACCCATCTGTTTATTTTGAGAGAAACAGCTATCATCTTTATCTTTTACAATGACAAAGCAGTGAGTTGATAGACCTTGGACACTCTGGAAAAGATTCTAGAAGGAAACTTTTTGTGGGTACTATGACAAGAACAGCTATAATGTTCCCGCCTCTTGCTATGACTCATTAGGAAGAGGAGGTACTCTTGTGTGATATGAAATCATTATTTAACTAGTAGAAGACTTGATTCCTTTCACCATTTGCAAACACTGATGTGTAAAAAAAAAAAAAATCTTCAGATGCAGCGCCTTCATCTCCTTTTGACAGCGAAAGAATCTGCTGAAGATGTACTAATAAACCTTAAAGCATGTAGAAGAATTGCTTTCTTTACAAACTCATTGTTCATGGATATGCCACGCCCTCCTCAAGTTCGTAAAATGTTGTCATTCAAGACAGAGTCAGTTAGACGCAGTGGCTGACATGAAATTCACATATGTCGCTACCTGTCAGAACTACGGGAATCAGAAGTGGAGCAGAGATCACCGGGCAATAGATATCCTAAATTTGATGGTTAAGTACGTTTAGTAGGATGACCCCCTTCTTTCTAGCATCTTAATCAGTTTTGACTGATAGTATATTCATGGCTTTTAACCCTGCTCAGATTCTCCTCGTCCTTTTAAAGCAATCCCTCTCTCCATGTTGCATACATTGATGAAGTTGAAGAAAGAGAAGGTGGAATGGTACAGAAAGTATACTAATCTGTGCTGATAAAAGTTGTAAATAATCTTGGTCAGGTAATTGCTATTGAAATTAAAATAGATATTACATGCTGGATAGCTTCATGAAGAATTTAATGAGGATCACGGTGTGCGTCCACCTTCAATATTGGGTGTTCGGGAGCATATCTTCATTGGAAGGTTTGTTAATCGTTCGTCTCTTTTCATCTAGTATCAGTTCTGCTGCATTGAAAATTTATATTGGGTGTTCGGGAGCATATCTTCACTGGAAGGTTTGTTAATCATTCGTCTCTTTTTATCTAGTATCAGTTCTGCTGCATTGAAAATTTTGGCTATTCTATATCTTCTGATATAAATGTTGTCTTTAATGATCTCCAGTGTGTCTTCTTTGGCTTGGTTCATGTGAAATCAAGAAACAAGTTTCATCACCATTGACCAAAGAGTTTTGGCTAGACCATTGAAGTATACTACTGTAAAAAGTTAACCATATGATGCAAAGAAACATAATTTGTGTTAATATTAATTTTCTATTGACATCAAATATTTCTTTCTTCACTATGGTTCATGGTTATCTTATATAGGTTTCAACTTAACCCTACGGTGAGGCAATATCACTCACCCTGAGTACATCCAAGTTGGAAAAGGTCGTGATGTAGGGCTCAACCAGATCTCACTGTTTGAAGCAAAAGTAGCCTGTGGTAATGAAGAGCAGACCCTTAGCATAGATATCTACCACTTAGGCCATCGCTTCGATTTCTTCTGCATGCTGTCCTACTATTATACAACAATTGGATTTTATTGTAAGTCAATGGTAATTCTTGAAATATCTATACCGATTACATGATGATCAGTTTTGCCAACTTTCAAGTTGTTATACTGAATATTGCTTAAATTATCATACTATTTTATTATAAATATTGAACATTATAAGTTTAGAATTTATTATAAACTTGACGCTGAAACTTGTATGGTTCCTTCCTATTCATTAGATGCTGTTTGCATCACTTTTACATTTTCAAGCAATAAAATAGTTTAGTGGTAGAGTTTTGAAATTGTTGCACATCAACCACTGTTTAGAGCTCCTGTGAGTGCACGATAGCTATTTAAATACCTTCATTAATTGGTTAGGTATGAAATAGTTGAAGGAAGGAATAAGCTTTTAGACTTTTGCAGGCATAGATAAAATTAAAAAAATAGAGAGATGAGTAACATCAGGGATTTCAATCTTGTTATCTTAAGGGAAGAAAGAGAACATCAGGGATTTCAATCTTGTTAGTTTGTATTGTTTATTGCATTTTTTTTAAATTTCCTCTTGTAATGTTTTCATTCGTCTGCAGTGGTTGTAATGAAAATGGTTTAATCATTCTAGTTGGTGAATAATGATGAAAAAGAGGGGATCTTTTAAGCTTACGAGTAGGTTAGTGAATTTCTTTCTATTTCATAAATTTTTTATCCCTTGTTTTCCTTGTTCCTCAAGTTGTCAATTAACTGATAGTCATCATTAGCATACTTGATATTGGACAAGGCTGATGGAGTAAGGCTATTGATTCTGGGACTTATTCGTGATTTAAATGTTTAGTGTTTAAAGAGAGGGATTGGATACAATGGGGAGCAATAGGATTGATCATCCTTTAAGAAATTAAGAAAATAGTGAGTTGTTCAAGCGCATGGAGCAAACAAATGATGATAATGATGTATTAGTGCCAGTTGAATTTAGGTCTTCAGATGAACCTTCAACAGCAAGCTCTCTTCAGGAAACCAACAAGCAGATCACTTCCTCTCCTAGTAAAGGTTAGTTCTTGGGATATCAATTGTAGTTTCCATTCTCTTGCTTCTTTTGTTCGCATGAAAATTGGTGTTTTCTGTTGCATGTGAATTTGGATGTAGGGAAAATGCAGTGAGGAGTTCAACTCTGGTTTTGAGTCTCACACACCAATGTCACTTGGACAAGCAAAAGTTGTTTGCTACTACCCAAACTATGAAAGGTGAGACCTAGTTGAATCCAGTCATATATTAACATAGTGATATCCTTTATTAATTCTTGCATAATTTCAATGTTGCAGAACATTGGAGGTTGCAAAATCTATCATCAAGGAGAAACTCTATGTATATAACAAGGCAGACGATGTTATTGACATAAGCTCAAAGAAATTGCAAGATGTGAGCACTCTGATTTCCGCTAGGAATTCTAGACAAAATTTTGTTCAAGTTTTCTTGTTATGGTGCTTTAAGATGGATCATAAAGTTTATCACGTTATGAATGATTGGAAGTGTGTTGTGCAATAAGTGATGTAGAGAGATTTATAACTCCTAAACAGTGTTTCAAATACTTTGGTGTGCCTGAGTACTAAATTTTGCAATATGCTTTGTTTATACTGGCTTTTTAAGAAACTATTGAATTATTATTTCCTTCACAGAGGGCTATTGATGTACCTGATTTTAACCTGAAAACTTACAGATTATGGATGTAAAAACCTGCTCTAATCTATTCAAAGTAGTGGGCGAGGATTACTGGTTGGCTACATGGTGTAGCAGTATGGCATTAAAGGGGTAATGTTTGCTTTTATTTGGACGGAGATGTATTAGGCATAGCAAGATTCTTTTAATGATAACGTTCATCTCTATTTATTGCTTCAGGAAGCATCTTGAAGGGACAAGGATTACCCTGGTGAAGATGTACACTAATACATTTCTAGGCTATATTTCTTTTATCTTTGGTTTTTGGACTACATTTAAGGCATTATTAGTGCTTGCTATCAATGAACTTATTTATTGACGCAAATTCTACTGCATAGTCATAGGACAAGTCCATCACCTATTCCAATAAAGCGCATGTGCAGCCAATCCATAGGCTACACCAATCTTGTACTCATCAACATCAAGATTTCTTCTTTAGTTACAGGCCAGGACCTCACCTCCAA
Source organism: Erythroxylum suave (assembly GCA_027563595.1). Lineage (NCBI taxonomy): Eukaryota > Viridiplantae > Streptophyta > Magnoliopsida > Malpighiales > Erythroxylaceae > Erythroxylum > Erythroxylum suave. The sequence continues at coordinate 15,801 of JAOSBN010109633.1, forward strand.
CACCTTCAATGCCTGTGGAATAGCTAGTAATACAATTCCCAGTGTAACTTTGCTACATTAATTAATTAAGTAATTAGTTACTTCCTTTAAATGTGATTGCATTTTAGAAAGAAACTAGACATGGCAATTCTTGTATTTGATGAGTGAAACAATGACTTTAAATGTAATATGTGCAGTTCCTTTATCGTTTTTTATATTCTCTCTTATGCCTGAAAAATCTAACAAACTTAATCTTATCATTTGATTTGAATTTGAATTTGAGTATATAACAAATAGCTTAATCGGATTAAACATTTTAACTAGTTCATCAATCTTCTTAACAAATAATTACAAAATCTTCAAAATCTCCATTAGAAATGATCTACTAAAAAAATTGAAGAATTAAATAAATAAAATATATAAATACTATTGAATAGATATTAAACAAACAAGATTTTTCAAAAAATTTTATTTAAAAATAATTATTAAATTAAAATTATTTTCAAAAAGAAAAATTAATTAAAAGAAAAATGTAGTAGAATGAACGTTGCGGAATGCAAAACGTCGCGGAATGTGACTTTTCGCGATGTTTTTAAAAACGTCGCAGAATGTCTAATCTTTTAGTGACATTTTTTAAAATGTCACGAAATGTCAGCGTTTTCTGTGACGTGTTTCCAAAAACGTCGCTGAAACTTTTACCTACATCACATTCTGCGACGTTTTTCCACCTTCTGTGACATTTTTAAAACATTGCAAAATGGGTTCTTTTGTTGTAGTGAAGCTAACCCCTCCCAAATTCTATCTCATTCAGGTGATGAGAAAGAGGTTATGTAAGTCAAGAGTCAAAACAACACTCCAGCCTGCATGTTTTCTTTTGTATTCTTAAGTTAGATTTTTGAGAACTTAAGGCTTTAGCCACATTTCAAGCTTTACTAGTTCAAGTGTATGGATGTATTATGGCTTGTAATGTCATTAAAGCTTTGTAAAGATTTATGCTTATTAATATAAATGGAATGTATTTTGGGTATGTTATGACCACCTTTAAGTTTTCACATGGCATTTGATGTTTAGATGAGTTTGATGCTTTGGGAAGTAGTTAGTAATGATGTTTCTGGTGTATTAGGTCCTTGGAAATTGAATGAATGAGGGTGGTTGAAAAGATTTGAGTTTGCATTAAATAAGGTAGGTTGCAAGAGGTTTAGGATCTGCTTCAGGGGTTTTTGATGTGTAAGAATGTACAGACGCAAGGAGAACACAGACAAAAGAAATCGTCTATGATGACGTTAGCATATAGACGCAAAGGAGAACACAGACGTAAGGAATCGTCTGTGATGACGCCAGAAACAGACGCAAGGAAAGACGGATGTAAGGAATCGTCTGTGATGACACATCATAACACAGACGATGGAAAGGTAGACGATAGCAAGGAAGATGATAGAAAAGCAGACGATAGAAAGACAGACAATAGAAAGGCAGACGATAGAAAGATAGACGATAGAAAGGCAGATGATAGAAAGACAGACGATAGGTGGTCAACATAGATGAAGAAAGTCAACCAAAGATGATATAACGCAGATGATAGAACACAAACGATAGGTGGTCAACATAGATGAAGAAAGTCAACCACAGACGATAGAAAGCAGATGATAGAACACAGATGATAGGTGGTCATCACCGACGAAGAAAGTCAACCACAGTCGATAGAACGCAGACGATAGAACACAGACAATAGGTGGTCAACACAGACAAAGAAAGTCAACCACATATGATAGAAAACAGACGATAAGTGGCCAACACAGACGAAGAAAGTCAAGGACCGAAGCAAGGAAAGACACAAAAGGAAACACAGACCATAAGCCAAACACAGAACATAGGAAAACACAGATCATAATCCAAACCAAGACCATAAGCCAAACACAGACCATAGGCAAACACAGACCATAAGCCAAACACAAACCATAAGTAAACATAGACGATAGGCCAACCATAGATGATACAAAGAAGAAGTTAAGCCAATATGATTGAACAGTCACTTAGTTTGAATAAATCATAGAATTCACTAATTAATGGGATTCAACAAGAGGTGGTTATCAAGGATCAAGAAGTAGTTAGAGACTTAGGCTCTAAGTAGAAGTCAAGGGACAAAATGTTCTGAAGAGGTCAAGATGAAGTTCCAATTTGAACACTGTCTTGTTGAGGGCACTCCACCCTTGTGGGATACGTGTCCAGATGTCACTTAAAACGTCAGACATGTGTCTCGCAAGGGTGGGGTCCCAACACCCCATATCATTATCTTCTTTAGATTATGGATTCTGGTGTTCATAGTCATCCTCTACTTCTAAGGAATTCACTTCTGTAATGCAACTCTTAATTTGTTCTTGCAAATTTTGATCCAATATTTCAACTTTCATGCATATACTACTTGTTATTGGATTCTTTAAGGGCTTATTCTTATTGAATTTAACCTAATCTTTGCCTATTTGCAATGTCGATTTACCTTCATGGACATCAATTATAGCCTTGTTGGTGTTTATAAATGGTCGACCTAAGATTAGTGGGCAGTTCTTATCTTCTTCAAAATTAAGAACCACAAAATCCACTGGAATAATGAACTTATCTACTCCCATTAGATTATCTTCCACGACTCCCAACGACCTTTTAATGGATTGTTTAGCTAACTGAATTAACATTAATGTGGGCTTGACCTCTCCTAGTCCTAACTTTTTGAATATTGACAAAGGCATCAGATTAATGCTAGCTCCTAGATCGCACAAACACTTCGTAAATTCCAACTCACCAACCACAGAAGGTATTATGAAACTTCCTGGATCTTTCAACTTCGAAGACATTTGAATGGTGACTATTGAGTTATATGTACCAACTAGGGCTAATGTATGATTATCATCCCAAGGATGCTTCTTTGAAAATATCCTTTAAAAATTTTCCGTATTTTGGCATAAGTTCTAATGCCTTAACAAATGAGAGATTTATTTGTAGCGTCCTTAGCTTCTGAACAAACTTTGCAAGTTGTTCCTTGAACTTCTTCTGTTGTAATCGTTGAGGGAAGGCGATCTTAGGTTAATATAGAGGAGGTGCAATATAAGGAGGATATTCACTCATATCTCCTTCTTTATCCTTTTCTTAATTCTTCTCAATTGGTTTAAAAAGCTCTTCTATTGTTCTTGTGGGTGGTTCAATTTCCTTCCCACTTCAAAGTGTGATAGCCTTTAATTGGTCCCTTGATTTTGTTCCTAAAGTGCTAGGAACATTTCTAAAATTTTGTATAAAAAAGGCATTTGTCAGTTGACTCGCTTAGGCTTCTAAATTATGAATGGAATATGTACGGCTCTTAGTGACTTGCTTAAATTTATCTTCCAGCTTCTTATGTGGATCATCTAAAGTCCTAAGCTTATATAGAATTTTGTCCAACTTTGAATCCATTGAGCTTGTTGTATCCTATTGGAAGCTTGATTTCCCTTCAGGTAGGAATTTCCCTCTATTGTTATTGTTCGACTAGGAGAAGTTAGAGTGATTCTTACAACTGGGGTTATAGTAGGGATTATTAACTCCTCCTCATCCAAATTACACCCCCATAAAGTTCACTTGCTCTTAGTTATCCTCTCTCATTAGGTAGCAGTCTATAGTGTCATGTTCTAATTGTTTGTATAATTCACATTTAAATTACACGACCTTCACTTGAGTTGATGATGATACCTTCATATTGCTTAGTTATCACATCAAGTTGTCAATCTTAGCTTGCATCTCTATCCTTTATAATTCCTTGTATCATTCCCACGCTTCATAGATTGACTCCCCATCACCTTATTGGAAATTGGTAATTTCCTTTATAATCTTAATGGTCTTTGTCAATTAAAAGTATTTATCTAGAAAAGCACGCATAAGCTGCTCGCATGTCATGATGTTAGCAAGGCTTAGTGAATAATACCAAGCCTTCGCTCTATCTTTAAACATGAAAGGAAACAACCTAATTCTAATTGCGTCATCCAACTTGTGGTGATACTGGAAGGTATCATAGATCTCTAGAAAACTCAAGATATGTGCATTCAGATCTTCATTTGCCAGTTCATAAAATTTGACATTCTACTGAAGCATGTTTAGGAGGGCCGACTTAATTTCGAATGAGACAACTTAAACAGGAGGTCTAGCCACTCCTTGGTTCGCTAGGTTGAACCATGGCATCATAAAATCAATGAAGGTCCTCTATTGTTGCATCTTAGGGTTAACATCTTGATCCATATTTCTTTGAAATTCCTTAGACATTTAGGATTTCTTGATCTCTTCTTCTTCCTCTCACCGAGCTTTCCTAAGGGTTTGTTCTAATCACGTGACGTCTAAGTCCAATGTTTTAGCTGCACAACTCAAACCCCTCATGACTCTTGTGTTCATACAAGAGCATGATTCCTAAGTAAAACTAACGAAACAAAAGGCAAAAGTTAAAAACTACTTTAACGCCTTAAAATATAGAACTAAATTGCCTTGCCTAACAACAACGCCAAAAACTTGTTCGCTTATGGTTACACATGCTAAGTTTTACTATTTATTGGTCATTACTGTAAGCTCATAGATTGTTCGCATAGTACCTAAGGTGTCGATGCAAGAAATTAAATCAATCAATAATCAAATATGAGAATTTAAAGTGCCAAATAGTAACAAAATAGCAAACTCACAACCAACCCAAAATTAACCTAGAAATCATCAAGTGAGAGAAAGGGGATTTTAATTCGAAACTAAGAAAACCTAACCAATTATGCAATTATTGAATTAATGGGTTTAAATGGTCCTAGGTTGAATCACTCTCTCTCGAGTTATAATTCTTAATCCTAATTGATAATCCCAAATTCAAATTATGGAAATTAAGATCTCTCGATCTTCAATTGGTCTAAAACGAAAATTAGTTCTAAAATTATCTATTAACCTACTGGGAATCCATGCTCGATCTCTCGTTACACGACTCTACCAATTTGATTTAACTCTTTACCTATTGATTCACCTAACTCTCATTAGCCTAAATCGATGATTTTTACCCAGCTCACCCTCTCAATTTGTTGTCGAATTATTAAGAACAATATTGAAACCATAAACAAATCAATAAAAACACAATCAATTAAATTTTATTAATCTCAAAAATCAAGATCCAAAGGTGATTATAAACATAAACTCAACATTTAACATAAAGATTCTCAACACCTATTTCAATTCTATACATTAATAAAACTGAAATGAATGGAAAATATTTTTCGGGAACGGAATTTTAGAAGTGACGATGGTAGGAAACCACCTATTCCAGGAAGTACGTCATGTCTAGCTCATCTTCGTGTCTCTCATGTTTCTCTAGGGCTCTCTTAGAATTGATGGAATCGTACTCTTTTGCATGACTATATAGACTCTTTGAAAACTGCTGGTGGTTGTCATATCAAGTTATATTTATTTTATGGGAGCCCTAGGTCAAAGTTGGGCTTGAAATGGTCCTAAAAATCACTCAAAATTCGAGTTTCCATGTTAGCCAGACATAGGACACGATCGTGGCCCTGCATATCATAATCGTGGCCAATGCTTTAACCTTTCTGTTGTGATTGTGGCCTAATGTGCATGATTGTGGCCTGACTTGACGCTCTCTATCACGATCGAGCCCCAATGTGCACAATCATGACTTGGCTACTGCTGGCTCTTCCTTCTCTGTCATGATTGTGGTGTATGTGTATAATCGTGGCCTATGTCTTTTGGCCCAAAACTCTTCAAATCTTTAATGATCTTCCCCATTTACTCTGCAACACCAACACACACATCAAGGTACCTAAAAAATACAACAACAAGTTTTGTCTTATAAATATAAATAAGGCCTATCTTGAGTCCTGGGTCGATACCGGAACAAAAAGAAAATATTCATTTAAGCTCAAAGATTCAAACTAACCTAATTAACACATAAACGCACACTTAACACTCAAATTTACACTAAGTACATCACAAATGACACCCTAAAACATCATGCAAAACACAACTATCCAGCATACAATATATCGGGTCTTATACATAACATAGCATACATGATTAATTCTATTAACGAAGCACACGAGATCACACTCATGCGAGTCCTCTCATCTTGCGTCTTGGGACACATAGATTTTAAGAGTTTTATCTTATAAGTCATGGGAAGAAACCCTGTCACGGACTACTCCATGCTAAACCTATTTAGCAGTTTATCTATGTATGTTGATTGTGAAAGACCTCACAATTTCCTTGATCTATCTCTATAGATTTTTATTCCTAATATATAAGTTGCTTCTCTAAGGTCTTTCATGAAAAAATTCTGGGACAACCAAATTTTGATTGATTGTAAACTTGAGACATCATTTTCCATTAGTAATATGTCATCCATATGTAACACAAGGAATATGATAGCACTCCTACTAACCTTCTTATACACACAAGGTTCATTAGGATTTTTTGAGAAACCAAACTCTTTGATTGTCTAATCAAATTGGACGTTCCAACTCTTAGATGCTTGTTTCAATCATAAATAAATTTCTGAAACTTATGTACCTTTCTGTCATCTTTGGATACGAAGCCCTCAAGTTGTATCATATACACATCCCTAACTAGGTTTCCATTTAGGAAAGTTGTCTTCACATCTATCTTTCATATTTTATAATCATAATGAGTAGCAATGGCTAGGAGTATTCTAATGGATTTAAGCATGGCTATAGGGCTAAAAGTCTAGTCATAGTCAACTTCTTATCTTTGACGATAACCTTTAATAAATAGCCTTGCTTTGTAGGTAATCAGACTACCTTCCATGTCAATATTCTTCCTGAAAATCCACTTGCACCCTATAGGTTTTAACCCTTCAGGTAAGCCAACCAAGTCCGTAGTTGATTTTCACACATGGAATCCATTTTGGACTTCAGGGCTTAAAGCCATTTTTCATATTCTAAACTCTTCAAAGCCTTTTCATAGGTTATAGGTCCATAGTTCTCTTTTAGCAATACATCATTGTGTTTATTTATGAGAAATCCATATCTCTCTGGAACATTGTGTCTCCTACTTGACTTATAAACATTTTGTGTCTCAGAAGGTTCAACTATTGTTTCATATATGTGAACAAAAATTTTGAGTTTAGGTAATTGATTTGCATCTATTTGAGCATCATGAACTTCATCAAGTTTAACTTTGCTCCCATTGTCTTCTCTTAGAAGAAACTCATTCTCTGAAAAGACGACATGCATTGAAACAAGCACCTTTTGCTCTAAAGCATTATAGAATTGATATTCAATTGTTTCCTTAGGATATCCTATAAACAGACATTTATCAGATTTTGCTTCAAATTTCTCTGATTGAATCCTCTTCACATAATTCGGACAACACTAAACTTTCGTATGAAAAAGATAGGGCCTTTTGTTAGTCCATATCTTATATAGAGTAACTTCAACTACCTTTAAAGGGACTTTATTTGTCACATAAACAGCAGTCTCGAGTGCATAACCTCAAAAGGATTTCGATAGATTTACTAAGCCCATCATTGACCTTACCATGTCTAACAAGGTTCGATTTCTCCTTTTAGCCACACCATTATATTGTGATGTGTAAGGTGGAGTCCACTAGGATACTATCCCATTAAACTTCTCATTTAAGTATTCACCACCTATATCTGATCACAGTGCCTTAATACTTTAATAGAGTTGTTTCTCTACTTGATATCTAAATTGTTTAAATTTTTCAAATTCTTTAGACTTGTATCACAATAGATACACATACCCATATCATGAATAATCATTAATAAAGGTAATGAAGTAGAAAAAATCACCTTTGGCATGAATGGACATCAGAGCACATACATTAGAATGTATTAGGAATAGCAACCCTTTCACTCATTCACCCTTTCCTATAAAAGTTAATTTATTCATCTTGCCTAACAAACAAGATTCATATGTGTCATACGATTCATAATCAAATGACCTTAAGGTACCACACTTGTGTAGCTTAATCATACGTTTGTCACTTATATGGACAAGTCAATAATTCCATAAGTAAGATGATTTTAAGTTATTTGGTTTTTTTCTTTCATTGTCATTGATATTTAAAATTAGATTACACATATCTAATATGTAAATTTCATTGCACAATGTAGCAGTACCATACAACATTTCATTCAACTTAATTGAACAACCATTTCTTGAAAAAGTTAAATGAAATCCTGCTTTATTAAGACATGAAACAAATGCAATGTCCTTTGTCACAATGGGTACATAAAAGAAATTATCCAAAATTAACTCTAGCCTACTAGGAAGATACAAAACATATGTCCTTATCGCTAATGTAGTAACTCTTACTCCATTTTTCACATGTTTGTCCATCTCTCCCTTCTTGAGTGGTCTACTATCCCTGAGACCCTGTATATCAACATATATGTGTGAGCCACATCCGGTATCTAATACCCAAATATTATGATCAAAAATAGTATTAACCTCATTGACAAATATCTTACTTGAAGTAGATGAGGGGCATCTAATGCCTTCTTTTGCTTCAGCGACTCTAGATAAGCTTTGCCAGTTTCTTTTCCAATGTCCTTCCTTATTGCTATGGAAACATATCCCCTTTGAAGTTGTCTCCTTCGCCTCTTTTTTAGCTACACCTCCTACTAGATTCTTCAACTTTTTCTTCTTCTTTTGTTTCTTCTTGCAAGAATTAGAAGAAGAAGAGTCCACTAGTATCACAACCTTACTGTCTCTTTTAGCAGTTTGCTTAGTTGTTTTGAGAAAATTAATTAGCTCAGGTATTGATTTGGATATTTGGTTCATCTGATAGTTAAGTGTTCTCTCAAGGTTACACGCTCTAAGTTTTACTATTTATAACCTTGGTTATTAGCATAAGAGTATGGGTCATTCGCGTAGTACCTAAGGTATCGATCCCACGAGGAAGGAAGCTAATCCTAAAATCTATAGAAACTAAGTTCGTAATACCTAATTACTTAAGTAAGCAGAAATTAAATTAATGAAGAATCAAATACGAAAAATTAAAGCACCCAAATAGTAAACAATCAACAACTCACAACCAACCTAAAATTAACCAAAAAATTACCAAGACCTAACCAATTATGCAACTACCAAATTGATGGGCCTAGACGGTCCTAGGGTGAATTACTCTCTCTCGAGTTATAATTCTTAACCCTAATTAATAATCCCTAATTAATAATCCTTAATTAAAATTATGGAAATTACGGCCTCTTGATTTATAATTTGGCCAAAACCTAAATTAGTTCTAAATTGTCTATTAACCTACAAGGAATCTATGCTTGATCTCTTGTTGCACGACTCTACCGGTTTGACTCAATTCTCTACTTATCGATTTACCTAACTTTTGTTAGCCTTAATCAATGATTTCTACCCGACTCACCCTCTCAATTCATTACCAGATTATTAAGTGCAAAATTGAAATCACAGTCAAGTAGTAGAAAACATAATCAATTGAATTTCATTAATGTCAAAAATTAACATCCAAAGGTGAGTATAGACTCGACTCAACATTCACACAATCAATCTCAACACCTATTTCAATTCTATACAATAATAAAACTAAAATACATGGAGATACTCTCAGGAACAGAATCTCGGCAATAGTGACAGCGGGAAACCACCTATTCTAGGAAGTACTTTGCGACTAACTCATCTCTGTGTCTCTCTTCCTTTGTCTCCTTCCTCGATCTCTTAATCTCTCTCTAGGTTCTCTCTCGGGATAAAAAAATCTCACTCATTACAAAAAAATTTTTGGCTCCCTAATAACTACCAAACAGCTATTAGGGATTATTCTATTTATTCTCTAGTAGCCCTAGGTCAAACTTGGGGTCAAAAAGGTCCAAAAAATAACCGAAAAATTGAGTTTTCACATCAGTTCGACACATAGCACGATTGTGGCCCTTTATGTCACGATTGTGGTGGACACTTTACCCTTTCTATCATGAGCGTGGCTTGGAGTCCACAACTATGGCCTGACTTGATGCTCTCAGTCACAACCGTGGCCAAATGTTCATGATCATGGCCTGGCTACTTTGCTCTCTTCCTTCTTTGTCACAATCGTGGCCCATGTGCATGATCATGGCCTATGTCCTTTAGCCCAAAACACTTTAAATCTTCACCGTTCTTCCCTGTTTGCCCTACAACACTAGCACACACATCAAGGTACCACAAAAATATATAATTTAAGCTCAAGAACACCAATTAATCTATAAAAGCATTTAATTACACAAAATAACCTAATTAAACCCTAAATGTATACTCAACACTTAATTTATCACTAAATGAATGACAAATTAAACCCTAAAACATCATGCAAAACACAACTACCAACATCCCCACACTTAAATGTTTGCTTGTCCTCAAGCGAACCAAACAACAACACATAACATAATAAGCACACAATGCAATAATGCGATAATGGCTCTAATCTTTATGAAATAAATTTAACCTTGGACACAACTATTCAAATTATGGCAAATCATTAACAAGAAAAATAGGTTGTTTAGGGCTTAGGCTTAATATACAAATAAATCAAGACCTAGATGTTAACTTAATTACCCTTCTCAATTCTACACACACAATGATAATTTTTCGATCCCTTAAGCTTTTGTAATCATTCTTAAGTATAAATCCATGAAAATTCAAGCTTATTACAAGTCCAGTAGGTTTTCAATTAAGGTAACACACAAAATTTTTTTTAGGAAACTAGTGTTTTACTAGGAGGCAAACATTTGTGATGAATGTTGATCCGGCTACTCGACTAATTCATTTATTAAGAACTTGGTTGAAACATCATTATAGCCTTTTTACACGAAGGCACACATTTGTGATGCATGTCAATCTCGTTACTCAACTATATCACGTTTTCAACTGGCCGCTAGCTCTATTCATAACCTAAGGGTTAGCGGAATAGTGATTATTATAGTGTTTTTTTAAATGTATTACTTGCCTTATTATTTTTCGCTTTTCGTTTCCATGAAAAATACTGGTCAAGCTACCTAGGTTAAAAGGCTTCAAATTATAAATGAATGCGATAATCTAAAGGTTGTTAAATTTACACTAAGTCCTAATTAGGCTGTATATTTATCCAAGTCCCTACTGTACTAATTTCTCAGGCTAATGACCATTCACAACCTAATAGACTATGTCCAAAGTTAAAAAATTTTCATTCAAACTAAGCCATTGATACATCCACACAATTCACAATGCACCCTAATGTTATCATACGAAATCACATCCAAAAGAGAACACAGAATCCTTCCCCACACTTAAACAACACATTGTCCTCAATGTGAGATAGCAACCTATAGAAAATAACACGTGACCAATTGTAAAGACACGAATTGAAGTAACAACAAACAATTAAAGGTGACAAAATAAGAAAAAAAATAATACAGGGATGGAGGTGGTGATGGTGTAGGAGGTGGCACTAGAATCCCTTTAAGCCTCAAAATACCAATGTAGTCGTCGGATCTCTCCACTCTGGCGTTGTTGCATACGTACCACTTCCTTAAGCATTCTATTGGTTTCAGATATGGCATCCAAAACCTTTGTCCGGCATTGGTCTTATTCTTCATCGTTGTCAGATTCTTCACTGGTTGAGTCTGGTCGAGCCTGCGGACGTGGTGCAGAGCTCAAACTCCTTGACTTACCCTAGTCTAGACATGTGTCTTTTCATGACTATCTCGCAATTCCATATTAGTAAAGTGGATAATTTCCACCTAAATAAGTGATGGTGATCAAGAAATTTTGAAGAGTTTGAGATTTTGATCTACTCCAAAATATTAGTCAATGGAAGAGACCATATACCCCATTTCCAAATGGTTACTCCACTTTTGTGGAGTTGTAGCAAGAGCATTGAGCACATGTGTAGATGTGCATACTGATATACTATGGTCCATTCACCACAGTATGAAAAGTTCGTTGGTTGAATGCTTATTGGTCTTTTATTTACCAAAGACTAGTTGACACATGAACTTGTGCAGCAGCAAGTGCTCATGAGACCGGATAATGTTGTTATGGGCATTTTTAGCTTAAAAATGCTCAATTCTGGTAAGCTCTTTCCAATATTGGGAGGCACGAAAATCATAATGTTAGTCGACAATAGTGGATTTGGGGAATCCATATATATCACACATGGTCTCTATCGTCAGCTCATATGCTCACCTGCCTACCCCCCCTCCCCCCAAATCTAAACCATATTTCCTTAGTGTTCTTAGGGTTTAAGGTCAAAGTTATGAAGAATTCTAAAGTAAGCTCTTCATAAACTAGAAATTGAAGCTTAATAAATTTGCCCCACTGAATCCTCTCAACTATATTCTCTACCTGCTCACATACTTTGATCCTATCTAATGTATCAAAATTAAAATATTTGGGCACAACAATTTGCCTAGAACGAAGAGAACATAAACAAGTAGCTTCGTCCTTAGTATAAATTAGGAATGGAGCTCCAAAGTCTATTGCTAGGTTCCTCCTTCCCCATCCCACTTCTTGTTGAGCTCCATGCGGCTCTCGTCATACAGTTTGCTTGATTTGAGGCATGATTGGGTTGAGTGTGGGAAAATGTAAATTTCTAGAGAGATGTTAGAGTGTTGGAAATTGGAATTCTAGAGAGATAAAATGAAAATGAAAGTGAAGTTAAAAGTTAAGTGTGAATTGAATATATAGGTGGTAAAAAGGGTAAAATGGTAAGAGTTTCACTTTAAATTCGCGTCTTCCACCTTTGACACACAGATCATGGCCTTCTAAGCCACGATTGTGACTTGATAGACCACGATCGTGTCCGATGCTTGACTCTAACACTTAAGTCCTTCTTTTCTAATTCTTTCTCCTTCCCTCCACTCTAGGTGCTTACGTAATCTCCCACTATGATTCTATTCCTCTTTTCACTTTTATTTTTCTAATCCAAAAACAAACCTAACTACTAAATTCAATTATTTGATCAATAACTACTTCCCATGGGTTGCCTCCCAAGTAGCGCTTCTGTTTACAACGGTAGCTCGACACTTCTTTTATGCTCACAGTGGTTAGAATGAATGGTCAGATGGTAGCCCCGCCTTTACTCTCAAAGTTTGAATCTTCATTACCATGTGGCAATTTCCACCGTCCTTGACATTTTCCTTAACTTGCCTCCTCCTTCGTGAGTGCTTCTTCTAGAAAGAATTTATGGGATCCTCAATGTCTTCCCATTCTCCTCAAGCTTCGGGTTTATTGCAATCCATAGGAGTTGAAGGAGTTTCGTACTCTTTAACTGTCACCTTGAAGGTTTGTTGCTTCCTTCCTACTCGCAGTGTTAACTTGCCCTCATATACATCAATTAAGGTGCGCACAATGGCTAAGAATGGTCGTCCCATAATAATTGGGGTATGATCATCCTCCTTGACATCTAGAACACAGAAATCCATGGGAAAATTGAGTTTGCCAACTTTTACTAGCACATCTGGTAAAATTCCTAGTAGTCTATGCATAGTTCTATCAACCGTCCTAATCACAAACTTAACGTACACTAACCCTAGTAGTCCCAATTTCAAGCTAAGAGTATAGGGCATCGTATTTATACTTGCACCTAGGACTGCAAATGCCCTCTCTATGATGATCTTATTGATACTGTAGGGAATGAAAAAGTCCTTAGATCATCCTTCTTCACTATGCTGGGGCTGTCTTTTAGCATTGCTCCTCTCCTTTTTCTGTGATAGACTCTTGGAGATTTAGTTTAGCCTATATTCGTTCTATCACTTCTTTAACCTTGTTAGGCTCAATTTCTTGCAACTTTTCCGCTTCCCTTCTAGCATAATTCCTTCTTCTAAAAAAATTGGTACAGAAATATCTGTCTAGTCATTTGCACCGATTTCCTTACATTCTCACTTGGTAGGTCTCTTTCAGCCAATTAACCTTCTTCTTCCTCTTCGAGCTCTTCATCCTCGTTTTGGCTTATAACTATGATACACTCCTTTGGATTTGACTCGGTGTTGCTAAGAAGAGTCCCAGCATTTCAAGCCAACATTGCTTCTGTAAGCTACCCCACTTGAACTTCCAAATTATAGATGGACAAAGCATGATTTTTCATGACTTGCTTAAATTTATTTTTGAGCCTCTTGTATGCTTTCTCCATTCCTCCTATCTTGTCCAAAATTTTGTCCAATTTCGACTCCATCGAGCTTGTCTTATCCTTTTGGAAGTTCAATTGGCCTTGGGGTCTAAACTACCATCCATTGTTGTTGTTCGACTAGGAGAAGTTTGAGTGATTCTTCCATCCAAGGTTATAGGTGTTGAGGTAAGGATTATTACCTCCTCTACATCCAAATTGTGTACCCTTATAATTAACTTGCTCTGGGTTATCTTCTCTCATTAGGTAGCAGTCCACCATATCATAATCCACTTAGCCGCATAATTCTTACTTCATTTTTCACGACCTTTACTTGACCCAAAGATGACACCTTCATATTACTAAGTTGTCACATCATATTATTGATCTTAGCTTGCATTTCATTCATTTGATCGACTGCACAACTCCCTTCTACTCCCTAAAGTTAGTAGACTGCCAACTATGTTCACTGTTTAGTAGGTGCCTATTACATTCACTGGCTCATAAATAACTATCGCTGGCCATCTCCTCTATCAGCTCCCAGGCTTCATCGACCGTCTTTCTTATTAACGATCTTCCCGATGCCATTTCAATGGTGACTCTAGTAGGTAGGTTAACTCCGTTATAAAATGTCTTCAGCAAGAATTCCTTGGGTAAATTATGATTCGAGAATATCCTCTATAGGTCCTTGTAACTCTCTCACGCTTCATAAATAGACTCCCCGTCTCCTTGTTGGAAATTTGTAAATTTCTTTACTATCTTGGTGGTTTTCATCAATGGGAAGTATTTATCTAAGAAGGCATGCACTAGCTATTCCTATGTTGTAATGCTAGAGGCGCTCAGTGAATGATACCAAGCCTCAGAGAAAGGAAACAACCTAATTCTCATTGCGTCTTCTGACATCTGGTGTTAAATTGAAAGTATCACAATTCTCAAGAAAACTCATGATGTGAGTGTTCGGGTCTTTGTTTGCGAGTCCATAGAATTGGACATTCTACTGAAGCATGTTTAGGAGGGCGAGTTTAATTTCAAAGGAGACCACTTGAAAAGGCAGTCTAACCACTCCTTGGTTCACTAGATTGAAACCTGGTCTCATAAAATCTATAAGCGTCCTCTATTGCTGCCTTCCAGGGTTACTTCTTGATCCATGTTTCTTTGGAACTCCTTGACCATTTGTACCTCCTCAATCTTTTCTTCTTCTCGTCGAGCTTTCCTAAAGGTTCATTCTAAATGTTTGATATCTAAATCTAAGGTCTCCGCTATGCGACTCAAACCCCTCGTGACTCTTATGTTCATACAAGAGCACGATTCCTATGTAAAACTAACAAAAAATGAAACAAAGATTAAAACTATCCTAATGCCTTAAACTATAGAACCAAATTTCCTTCCCTGGCAACGGTGCCACATATTTGTTCGCTCAAGGTTACATGCTTTAAGTTTTACTATTTATAACCTTGGTAATTACCACAAGCGTATGGGTCATTTATGTAGTATGTAAGGTGTCAATCCCAAAAGGAAGGGAACTAATCCTAAAATATAAGTCAACTATGTTTACAGTACCTAATTACTTAACTAAGTAGAAAATAAATTAATGAAGAATCAAATATGAGAAATTAAAGCACACAAACAGTAAACGAACAACAACTCACAACCAACTAAAATTAACCAAGAAATTACCAAGAAAGAGAAAGGAGATTTAATTTGAAATTTAACAAAACCCAACCAACTATATAACTACCAAATTGACTGGCCTAGATGGTCCTTAGGTGAATTACTCTCTCTTGAGTTATAGTTCTTGACCCTAATTAATAATCCCTAATTCAAATTATAGAAATTACGATCTCTCGATCTATAATTGACCTAAAACCTAAATTAGTTCTAAATTTTCTATTAACCTACCGGGAATCTATGCTCGATCTCTCCTTACACAACTCTATCGGTTTGACCCAATTCTCTACCTATCGATTTACCTAACTCTTGTTAGCCCAAATTGATGATTCTTACCCAGCTCACCCTTTCAATTTATTGCTGGATTATTAAACGCAAAATTGAAATCACAATCAAGCAATAGAAAACATAATCAATCATATTTCATTAATCTCAAAAATTAACATCTAAAGATGAGTATAAACCCGACTCAACATTCATACAATCAATCTCAACACCTATTTCAATTCTATATAATAATAGAACTGAAATACATGGAGATACTCTCGGGAACAGAATCTCAGCAATGGCAACAATGAGAAACCACCTAATTTGGGAAGTACTTCATGTCTAACTCATATCTGTGTCTCTATTCCTTTGCCTTCTTCCTCGATCTCTTGATCTCTCTCAAGGTTCTCTCTCAGGATGACATAATCTCACTCTTTGTAGAAATTTTTCTGGCTCTCTAATGACTACTGACGGCTATTAAGGATTGTTCTAATTATTCTTTGGCAGCCCTAGGTCAAACTTAGGGTCAAAACGGTCTAAAAAATAACTGAAAATTTAAGTTTTCGCATCAACCCGATGTAAAGCATGATCGTGGCCCTTCATGTCACAATCGTGGTAGGGGCTTTACCCATTCTATCACTATCGTGGCTTGGAGTGCACGATCGTGGCTTGACTTGACACTCTCAGTCACGACCGTGGCCAAATATGCACGATCATGGCCTATGTCCTTTAGCCCAAAACTCTTTAAATCTTCACCGTTCTTTCCTATTTGCCTTACAACACTAGCACACACATCAAGGTACCTCAAAAATATACAATTTGAGCTCAAGAACTCCAATTAACCAATAAAAACACTTAAATACTCAAAATAACCTAATTAAACCCTAAATGCATACTCAACACTCAATTTAACACTAATGCATAACAAACTAAACCCTAAAACATCATGCAAAACACAACTATTATTAAGCGTAAACTGTGAATAATTGTCGATCAAACTAGTCAGAGTTAAGTCTATACTTAACTCATGATCTATTATGAAACCCAAACTACCAAACCTCTTAATATATCCATACATCTTTATCACATATTGCACCGGAGATGGATCCCCCAACCATCTTAGAGTGGAAAAGAAACCTCAAGGTCTCGAACCTTTCAAGCTGAACTTGCTCATCAAATAATTCCTTTAGATAGTAGGCTATAGTATGAACATCCATAGCCTTATATTATGTTTGCAGTTCTAGTGACATAGAGGCTAGCATTATACAGCTAGCTAGCTCACTATCATCCAATAGCTTTTTGTAATCATTCTGATCCTCATCAGATACGTCAGCAACAGGGGGATCAAGAAGTGGTTCATCCAGGACATATCTTAATTTCTCAGATTTGAGAACAATTCTCAAATTTTGTAGCCAATCCAAGAAGTTTTATACCATGAGTTTGATGGAATCTAATAGAGAGTGTAGGTTCACACTAGATGAAGACATCGCGGCGATTCAATAACCTAGAAGAATGAGAGAAAGTGTGAGAATGTAAACTAATGCATATCGATAAAGACTTTAATCACATATATTATGGGTCCCACTATTATTATTCAAATTCATAGCCCTCACTACGAATTCGAGAAAACTTATAGTTTTCTTAATGAGTCGATATTCAATATCACCAAGAATGACCTTGGGTTAGCCAAACAAGCCACCTTAGGTCAATCGGTACGTATCATTCATACCAATTGCATTCATTTATGCAACTATCAACTTGTGCCATCAATTGTTGATTTAACACACTCACTGGGTTATCAACTCTTGATTTATATACATCCCATGCATATTACCCAACTTAGCCTCTATCCATATCGACCTTGGGTTTGACCAACAAATCAACGCTTCCAATTAGGACCAACCCATTAATCCAGCAATCTAATTTCCATGGTTTGAACATATTAGTGTAGAGTGGGCTTAAGTTTGCAACTCTGGTTCTTGTCATATCAATGGAAGTCGTAAGTCCTAATATTTCTATTGAGGGATTTGTTCTTTTGTCTCATCAATGCTTGGATGATATTGTGTGTGTATATATGTATATATATATATATTCAAATTATAGACAACTCAATTAAATTGAGCCTATGTCCATAATAACCCTTAAAATGCATCTAACACATGTATCACACAAAGAAGGTTTAATTTAGGTTATGACTTGACTATACATCTAAAGTTCGTGATTCGATTCAACTTTTAAATCGAATCAGGTACTAGAGTTAGTCTCAGATAATTTGAATTATGAATGTTGTTCGATTAGGAACCTTAATATTCAATTATTTTGATGTCTAAATTAAACACTTTATTCCTTGTATATATGCCCTTTTTCTAGTCACACTAGAAATGCTATGTTCAATTTGGATTAATTATAAATTAATCCCTAGGGTTTCTGAAATTCTTGTACATCAATTAGTCATCTATAATATCCCTAGGTCATCTTAAATTTATCTAAACAATTTCGGCACAAGCCAAAATTATCTTGACGGCCAAAATCATCAAGATAAATAAGTTAACATACTATACACTAAAGGAATTGATTCGATGATCAGAAAATTTTCAGAACCCTAATTTCAAGCACATGTATAAAGTATGCTATTACCATCAAAATAATACATTTCTTATCACAAAAGAACTTTATTAAGGTCTTATAACCAAAATACATACACTATTAGTCACTAAGTAAGTAAACTCCATTAGCTTTTAAAAAGTTGACCATGTTGACTTTGACTTGATTTAATAAATGAATCAAATTCAATTAATTTTGGAAAAATTCCAGATTCTTATGCAGATTCTAGATGTGTCTAATAAAAAATTCCAAAGCTTAATTCTTAATTGTTTATTAATAAATAGGAATTAGCTAGCACATCATATGTGTATGACACTTGTCATATTTCTTGTACCACTAGTCAAACTTTACATCATGCATGCATAAGATAATCACTTTAACAACAAGTGTCATGCATCTCATACAAGTGGCAACAACTCATCTTGCATGTGCATGCATAAAATTCATGAAGACAATTTTTTAACAAATTAAAAATGAAATTTACAAGCATGCATGTTCATCAGATTTCCAGAATTTCACAAAACTTCTTACATGCATCAGGCTAAAACTAAATTTGTTATGAAACAGAAAATGACATTTAATTGCATTTTGCATTGACAAAAACATAACATAACACCTTATAAACATTTCTATGAAAGAAGATCAAAAAATTAATTTTTTTATAGAAATATTACTAAATTTTCAAAATTCACAAATGCATTAAGTTTTCCATAAATTCCCAGAAACCAACATATGAAAAGTCTGGTTATCAATTTGAAATAAAATAGAAAATTACATTAAATTGTAATTTCCTTCAACAAAAACATGATATAACATCTTATAAACATTTCTATCAAAGAAAATTAGAAAAAAATTCTACAATTTACATGAAATATTCCAAATCAACATGCATGTCAGTCACAACCCAGCAAACACTTTGCACATGTTCAATACATCATCTAATACATGCATAAACTTGCTCTAATACCACTGCTTATGTAACACCCCACCCTCTTATGACCCGTACCCAACATCCTACGTGATGTCCGAGAACTTGCCCCATGAAGGTGGCATGCTAAAGCACTCAATCATTCAAAAATCGATATAAATATTTTTTTGAAACAACAGTAAACATATGCGGAAATAATAACCAATTCAGGCCAACTTTTATTCACAAACATTTTCAATCAACACAATACAATTAGTAGAATTTCAATAGCCAAATTGGCCCATTACAAATATAAAACACTTTAGTCATAATATCTTTACATTCTACTATAAAAACCATTCTATACTTATTATACAAAAATTTCGAAATACATTATTTTTCAAAAATTGCAGAATACAAATTTATACAAACAAAATAGGAAAACACTAATGCAAACACGAACTGATCCCGACATCGATCCCTTACTTGTATGCTATAAGGATGCTCCCGTTTGCCAAACGGGGTATTCTTTTGATCCTGAAAAATATTTGCAAATTTTGGGTGAGTTTTGCGAACTTAATGAGTAACCACATTGATGGCTCACCCAATCACATAACACATAAATCACATTCACAACATTTCACATTTCACATTTCACGTTTCACAATCAATACAATTTAATCATTCATATCATGCTTATGCAGTGTGTATAAGACCCACTTTCCATTTATTACTTTGTTGTGACCAAGTGCCTTTTTATCCAGCCCATATCCCTTAGTGGATACCGGGTTTATATCAGATGATGTACCTTATCCTTTAGTGGATATCGGGTACATTCACAGCTGAGTTTAAGGCTCTTATTACAGTTTCTAAGCTTTGAGCTCTTTTTCACTCGTTGAGCTTTAAGCTCTGATTAGGGGCTACTTTTGTCACAACCGCCATTATGTTTCATGCATTCATAAAATGAATGCATCAATCACATTTGGATGATCCCATTCAATCATAATCCCATGTCATCAGACATTAGCCCAACATTCAACATTAAGTTGAGAATCACATTTTCACTTACATGCAAATGCTCATTCAAAACACATTTATCAACAAATTATGTACACTTAGTTCATCTCATTCACATATAAGCAACACTTCAATATCTCAACCAAGCATCACAATCATCGAACCTACTGTCTAGAAACCAACATAATCAATCACATTCATATAGACATTCAGTAGTTAATCAATACAAAAATTCACACAAAACAAATAAAGAAATAAGACCATCTAGGTCTACTCACAGTACGCTCTAGATTAGCAATTGCTTCTAAGATCTGGAAATGTCTAAATGTGTACATTTATCCTGCATATCAAAATTGTGCAATACACACATTGCACACACGTTAATAATTGCACAATTATAAATATTCCTTTATGCACAATGTGTATGTGGAATATGTACAATACATGCTCAATGACAATCTCGGGTATATTATCAAATTTCACATCTAATCAACATCTCATTTTATAACTCAATTACTTGTCATTTCACTTTTAGCATTATTGCTCTTCACAGTATCCAACTCTCAATTCTTCTTATAACATTTCCAAAATTCCAAACTTTCAGATCAATTTTCCATGATCACTCTAACCAAAAAATGCAGTAATTTAACAACAGTTTCTTCTAGCAAATTGTTCTCCTATCTCTTAAGTTTCTAATGAAACAAAAATCATTTAATTAAATTCAGCACTCCAAAAGTTATACTCCAATCACTTTCGGACTTTTCTTATTCTAAGACAATGCCCTACACTCAAATTCTACATAGAAATTGAAATTCTTAAAATCTGATTCAAAATTTTATTTCTTCATATAATTTGTATTCCTATGACTCTAGTTTACTCCAAATAAAAAATCATCCCAATTGGATGACTACAGGTCAAGATATCATCAAAAATACCAAAGCATGTTTTGCCTTGGAAAGTTTGTCGAGGCCAACTTTTCCAGAGAGGAAAAGTTTGCGTGAAATCTTAAAAGTTGGCCATGGAAAACTCCTGAGTTGACCGTGGCAAACTTCAACCTTCAAGTTGGCCACGGCGAACTTAGACAGAGCATATGCAGAACATGTTTCATTTTCCAGCTTTTCCCAGTATCTATACTTCAAACCTCCATAACTTTTGATCTAGAACTCCAAAAATTACAAATTTTATATCAACGGAAAGCTGAAAGAAAGATCTACAATTTTCAAGACTAATTTTTCAAAATTCATCTAGATAAGTATAGTAAATTCTTGGATGTTTCAGATCAAATTTTAACTCTCTTACTATTCCTTCCTAGAAATTCTCAGACTTCATATCAATTTTTTTGAGACTCTTAACAATAGAATTAAAATTTGGTGTCTGCATAAGAAATATATCCATATATCTCTAGTTTAATCAAAATCAAGAACCATATCAATTGAACAACTCTAGAAGAAGTTATGGATAAAACATCAAAGCATATGCAATGAACATTTTCCAGATTTTCAAACTTCCAACATTTACCTCTAACTCATCTTATACCTAGATTATCTCTTCCATTTCATTTCCTCATCATCCTCTACCTAATTCAACTCAATAAATCACTCATAAAAGAAGAATATTTTTCATCACCCATGACACATACATAAACATTGCATAACTATGTCATCAAATCTCAATTTACTCATCACTCTAGCATAATTTAACCATACCTTAACATTTAAAGCATAACTTACTTGGTGTAGCTCCAGACTCTTCAAAGCCTCACTTAACCCTAACTCCCAAGCATCCCACGTTCTTCATCTTTCAAGGTGGTAGGGTTGGTTTTTTGTGAGAAGTGAAAGAGAGAGCAAGATGAGAGTAACAAATGGAAGGAGAGAGCAAGGTGTAACTTGGATGAAGGTTGGTGAAGCAAAATCGTGGAAAGAAGAAGGACAATGAAGAAGATGATGAGAGTTACGAAAATAAGAAGGAAAAAGGAAGGATGAAAAGAAACTAAGTGGTCTCCAAGCTAAAAGAGTCGTGGGTTTTAAGACATGGCTAGGCAAGTGATATTTTCACTTGCCACATGTCATTTCTTCATAGGTTCACTTAGGTTCTTTCATTCAATTTGTTCAATCAACTTCAATTTTTACTCCAATTGTCTATAAATTTCAATGACATAGGTCATTAAATCCCAAAGTCATTTATAAAAATTTCTACTACCATTTGACCCTTATTTCTACTACTATTCATCAATTGTTCTGCCACTTGGCATTTTTCCTAGTCCAAAAATACCCTTATATTTTAAAAAATTCCCAAATTTTCTACAAAAAATTCTAATTCACTACTTATACATTCCCACTCAATTTTTAAGACACAAAACAATAATTCGCATCATATTCACATTAAAACAATCATTTATACCTGAAAAATGTCAATTGAGTGCATGAACAATTATTTTAATGTGTGTAATAATCAAATTCACATGTGTGTGTATGCTAACATTATGCATGAGCATGAAATGCATTTTCTAATCTCTCAATTTTGTTTCTCATTTATGATATTCCCAACTCTAACTCTTAATATGGGAACGGGATGTTATAGTTTGGTTTGCCATGGATGCATGAATCACATGCATGAGATTGCAGCAGAAGTGTTGCAATCTTGATTTCAACCATGTAAAAACCCAAAAAGGCTAGAATCACATATGCATGTATGGAT
The DNA here is from genome assembly GCA_027563595.1 of Erythroxylum suave. Classification (NCBI taxonomy): domain Eukaryota; kingdom Viridiplantae; phylum Streptophyta; class Magnoliopsida; order Malpighiales; family Erythroxylaceae; genus Erythroxylum; species Erythroxylum suave. The sequence continues at coordinate 39,055 of JAOSBN010109633.1, forward strand.
ATGTAAAAGAACACCAAATATAAAACTTTTTACCTTTTGTTTCTCCTCCTTTCTAGTTTCTTCTCCTTGTTTAGGTTGTTGGAAACACCAAACCCTTCCTTAAGCATCCAAGAACACACAAATATGAAGAAGAAACAATGTGTAAGGTTGATTTGAGCACTAAACTAGATGAGTTCAAGTAGATGCTCAAAATGAAAATAAAGATCAAGACTCTTGTTACATGCACTTTGATTCATGCAACTATTGCATAAATTGCATGAACAAGACTCAAGATAACTATCTCTTACTCTAGAACTCTTCTAGAGCCCTTATCCTCTCATTTAATTATGTAAGAAATAGTTAGACTTTTTGTACATAAGTGAAGCACTCACTTATATACCTAAGTTATGCCTTTGGTCATGATCGTGGCCTATATAAAAAAAAGCCTCGCCTTTGGTCACGATAGTGGCCTACTTTAAACCAGCCATTCAAATATGTTTTTTCATTTGATACATTGTAAATATATTCAACCCCATCCATCTTGTATCTCGGGTCTAACATATATAATACTGCAACAATATCTCCAGCCTTAAACCAATAAGAATTAAACTTCTCCGTTATCCTCTCCACCATTGTCTGAATCAATTCGTTGGAGTCAAACATCCACAATCCTAAAAAATGCTTTATGTTGGACATAATGCTAACGATATAGTGCGAAGTTGGATATTTTGTTCCTAGAAACAATTCAATCTAACTATTGAATAATTTAAACTTTATACAAAGTTCTTTAGCCAAGTTTCATTGGTCCTCTGATGGTATGCAACTATATTGAGGATCCCTTTTGGCTAATCTAGCAGATAGCTGAGCATATGGAATTACCGACTCCAACATCTTAAAGGTTGAGTTCCATCTAGGAGGACAATCCAAAACGATCTTCTTTGTGTAGGGAATGCATAAAATTTGTACAACATCTTCAAAAGTTTCAACTCTTTTAGGAGTTGCACTCCAATATAAAATACTACTCCGAATACACTCTATTGCTTCCTTTATCGTCTCCACCCAACCTTCACAATTAGGTTAAGAATATGTGCAAAACAACGCATATGAAATAACTTACCTCCAGCCAATAAGCTCCCAACCCGTATCTTACACTTCAACTTCCTAATTATAGCATCATTTGAGCTACAATTATTGACTGTGATAGAGGAAACTTTATTGTTTATGTTCAAACTCATCAAACAATCTTTTAAGACATTTGTCAGTTTTTCAATTGCATACGGTGTCGGCACATAAATGAACTTATCATGAAAAAGCATAACAATATAAATCATAAATTCATAAAATAATGAAAAAGTAAATGATAATAATATTAAAGAATATAA